>JAVJGI010000060.1:88313816-88370699 GCA_035590275.1 Ibycter americanus
GACATCCAGAGAGCAGTGGTCGGTGACAAGTGGTGTCCCTCAGGGATCTGTATTGGGACCAGTACAGTTTAATATCTTCATCAACTATATAGACAGTGGGATTGAGTGCACCCTCAGCAAGTTTGCAGATGACACCAGGATAAGTGGTGCAGTTGACATGCCTGAGGGATAGGATGCCATCCAGAGGGACCTGGACAAGCGTGAGAAGTGGACCCATGTGAATATCATGAGGTTCAACAAGGCCAAGTGTAAGGTCCTGCACATGTGTTGGGATAACCCCCGGTATCTGTACAAGCTGGGGAATGGAGGGATTGAGAGCAGCACTGCTGAGAAGGACCTGAGGGTACTGGTGGATGAAAAGCTGGACATGAGCCAGCAATATGAGCTCACAGGCCAGAAGGCCAGCTGTATCCTTGGCTGCATCAAAAGAAGTGTGGACAACAGATTTGAGAAAGTGCTTCTCCCTCTCTACTCAAGTCTCATGAGACCCCACCTGGAGTGCTGTGTTCAGCTCTGGAGCCCTCAACACAGGAAAGATATGGACTTGGTGTGGGTCCAGAGAGGTGTCACAAAAATCATCAGAGTACTGGAACCCCTGTCTTATGAGGAAAGGCAGATGGTGTTGGGGTTCATCAGCCTGGAGAAGAGAAGGCTCCAGGGAGATCTTATTGCAGCCTTTCAGTACTTAAAGGGGGCTTATAAGAAGGGGACAATTTTTTTAGCACGGCTTGATAGGACAAGGGGTAATGATTTTAAAATAAAAGAAGGTAGATTTAGACTAGATATAAAGAAGAGTTTTTTTATAAGGGTGGTAAAAAACACTGGGACAGGTTGCCCAGAAAGGTGGTAGATGCTCCATCCCTGGAAATATTCAAGGTCAGGTTGGATGGGGCTCTGAGCAATCCGATCTAGTTGAAGATGTCCCTGCTTATTGCAGGGGGGATTGGACTAGATAACGTTTAAAGTTCCCTTGCCACCCAAACTATTCTATGATTCTCTATTCTACTTTATATTATATACATATAAATGATTCATTGTACAGATTTATGAAAACAGTAGAAGAAAATTGGTAAGTGGTACACTCAAGAAAGCAACACAAACACACAAACACATACGTGATTTAAAACAGTAGTAAATTTTTAGTCTGAGTTGACTCCTTTAATTGTCCTGAGTTGGTCTATCTTAATTAAATCAGTTGAGTCTCTACAGTATATCAAAAGGCCATATAGAGGAATATGATTGATCTAGCCTTCACTGTGCTGAAATTTCCATTTTTTGTGTAGATCTCTAAAATAAATATTTATCATGGAAACCATTAAGCTTTTTTAAATATAGTTGCAATTAACTGGGATAAATAAAACCACAAATAAAAGAGTAATTGGTATTTGTAGGTTTACCACCCTCATGCTAGAAGCAGTGGACGAATTCTGCAGTCTATCTCACATTGGCTAGGTTCTTTCATTTTGTCTAACGCATACATCTGACCCTGGTATCATCACTTTTTTTTTTTTTTTTTAACTTTTTTTTTTCCTTCCCCTGAATGACAGCATTTAGCTTCCAGGGAAAGCAAGTCTTCCCTCTTGCTATACATAAAAGCAATAGCTCCTGTCAGTACTAGGTCATCTCCAAGCTCACTTTTTCTCCTGCTGTTGATGCTAAATAAGTGCAAGAGTTCTGAGATGGATTAGTGATATTGCCGCTAGCAATTGCAACCAAACCCTCCTGGGTGTAAACTTATGGCAGCATCCCCTGGCCTTCCTGAGCAGATGCATTTGCAAATGTTTTCACCTTGACCAAACATGTCAGACTCATAATCTCAGCATGTTGGTTGCTGGTGGAGTGCAGTGTCTAGCTACCAGAAGTGGGAATTGTCTCTATTTCAGACCTTGCTTGTTTTACCAGCTTTCACATCTGCCGCTTCTCTTGTATCCCATGCCGGGTATGATGTAAGAACTAGGGCAAAGTCCTAGCGTTGTCCCATAGGCAGGTTCGCTACCCGGTGCGCAGCGCCAATTCCGCACCGAGCTGAGGCAATTCCTTTATCCTGCTTCGCGCAGAGCGGGGAGCTAGGTGGTCACTTACAAATGCCTGGCTCCTCGATTATCAAAACTTTGCATTATTTATACGTTTCAACAAAGACACCAGCCCTCACTGGTTACAAGTTGCTCAACTCTTTCATTATTTAGTACTCAGTTTCCTATTTGTTAAGCAATTCCCTGCTTCCTAGGTTGACTAGCCCACATGCTCAACCTCCACTTCATTTTGAGTCAGGGAGGTTCTTGACCCGGTCAATGCATCTGTGGTCGTGATCTCCCCCTGCCAAAATTACTTTTCTCTTAGCTTTGCTGAGCTCGTTGCTTGTAATGAGTTTCCTATCAGCTCATCTATCTTGTGGAGGGGCTTCTTTTGTGAAGTTTCTTTTCTAAATAAAAGAATTTGCCAGTGCTTAACGCAGCACTTAGCAGGACATATAAATGCTTGTAACCTGAATTAGCCCTTAACGACTCATTCGCTCTTTGTCTTAAAGTCAAACAACTAACAAACAATACATCCAGTTGTTTGATCTCACTAGGACAACTGCCTCTAAGGAAGCTTCTTGAACTCTCTAATGAAAAAGACAGTAGGCAAAGTGAAAAGTCAACTTGCAAACTATGTGTATTTTTTTATTATATAGATTTTAATGAGCAGGGTAGAAAGGGAAAGAAAAATTCACAGGATCGAAGTTCAAGGAAAGTGTGTGGTAGGTAAAGAATGAAATTGCTACCAGCGATAAACCTTGTAATGAATTACTGTATTTGATTCCAGTACTAGCTGTTATTATGTATGCATACAATTAATCCCTAGAGTACATCAAGACTTTTGTTAAATATTAAATCTAAAAAGGTATCAACTGAAAATTAAAAGAAAAGGTCCCCGTTCCCAAAAAACTTAAGCAAGTAATTCCAGCCAGAGGCCCATGATCACGTTTTGGTACTGTGTAAGCAACCTCAACCTTAATTTTAGAGGATGTGTAAAACAAAAGTACAGAAGATAGGCGTGCAAAAAAAAAAAAATCTCTAATAAGGAAGGGCTACTGAACAGGACCAAGCAGTTATTTATCTAACCTGTACTTTGATTTCTCAGTTCAGTCAGAGATGATTTTCTTCTCACATTGGACTAGAGAACAAAATTAAGATTACGTCCTATCTCAGTTCTATCTTTTCTTTTCTTCCTTCAAAATACACTTAAGAATAGTTAAGAAAAGAAAGTTTAAATATTAACATTTTATTTAGTGTATAAGATTCAAGCTGAGAAGGATAAAGGGTGAAAGGAACATGCTTATTACACCCTATAACAGTGTCACTGAAAAAAGCAAAAAAAACCCCACAACCAACTGGGCATATGGCAGGGTTTTCCCAGATACTTATGTAACACGGCACCCACCCTCTCTGTCATTCCAAGTGACCTAAACTTGGAGAAAAGCCAAGAGATTGATTAGGGTAGTGCTGAAACACATTTCAAAGCTGTGTCTATGGTATATGTTTATCTCAAACCCAGTACACAGATAACTTAAGAACTAAGGGGTTTGGTGATTGGAGATTCTTGTATTCTCCTCCTTTTATACGTGGGAAGGTATACCACAAAACGCCGAATTAAGTGTTTTGCTGGGGCTGCAGGAGGGCTGGAAGTCAAGTCACACTGACTTTCAGTGGAATCTGGGTTTGTGACTCCCAGTGGGGCTTGTGAAATGTCATCCTTAATTGACACAGAAAGAAAGCTTACATTATTCTACATTAAAATTGTGGTGATTTCATAGGATTGTCATAGAAAATTATTAGAATTACACAGTGATAGGTGTTAATTTTTCCATATCACCACCCAATAAATTCTCCAATTAACCCATATCATTGCTTTAATATCATGTACTTTGGGGAAATCTTTTCAATTAGAAACTCAACAGTAGGAGTAGAGAATTGGATAGGATGCCTAAAATTGGATTTACTTTGCTCATTTTCCCTTAAGGTTAAAATAGGGTTTTGAAAAATAACATTTTTTCTTTATGTCTATTCTTATCAGCTTTCTCCTTCCAATGGAGTTAATGAATGATATAAAGTCAGAAAGTACAGGAATAAAAGTCAAAGAAGATTTGTACATTTATTAAAAGGAGAGATATCATGTACAATAGTCATAAAAGAGTGGTAGCAGTTTTAACCATCATCAAAAAATGAACAGACTTTTTTCCTAGCCCATTTAATTCTTGGCAAGGACCTCAAAGTGAATAATTTTCACTCGAAATTAAAAAACGCCAACCCAACAATGACAACAACAACCAAACAGTATTTAATCTCTAAAAATGTATGTTATTTTCCATTTGTAATTAAACACAATTAAATACAAGGTGCTTATCGTAAACAGGCTGTCTACTGAACTGTCTCTATTGAGAGAGAAATGGGATGTATTTTCTATTCTAGAAAAGTCAGAAAGTGAAAGGACAAGTGCAGGCATATTTATGGAGTTTTGCCAGAAGGGGACAGGTTAGATGTTTATGACTTCAGTTTGTTTGCTTTGGTGTCTTTTTGTTCAGGGTTTTCCATTGTTGTTGTTTCTTTACCTGTGTTTCGCTTTTACAGCTGTTTTTACAGTCTTGTTGGCACTGACCCAGAAACTATTGCTCAAAGTCCGCATTTTGCATGAGTATGCTTCCTGACCTGGGGTTAGTTTTATACAAAATCAGAACTGAGGTTCTCAATATGCTTTTACAGTCTCAGTACATTTTTTCCTTTCACATTATGTTTTCGTGTTCTCATGCTGAAGGATACAAGGAGATCTCATTGATTGCAAAGACTAAAACATATGCCCTAGGTTTGGAAAACATGGATTTCAGTGTTTTCCAGAATGAAAATACAGAAATATCTAAACTAGCTCTAGAGTGATGGTGACAGCTTCATTCAGACACACTGTTAGAATAGCAATCAATGTGCCAACCACCATGTTTTGTACATGTAGGGGGCACGTAACAGCTGAATTCCTTCTAGAACCTGCATAAAGTCCCTACTAGAACCTCCATAAAGTCATTAGTTACTTTGGTCAGTAAAGGCCCTGTTTAGAGCATGGAATAATTAAATATACTAAGAAATTATATTCAAGGATCAAGCATTGCTTAAGCAAAGAGATTTTTTTATAGCACTTGTCTTTTTTCATTCACTTTTAAATTGTGTATAACATCAATCTCACATGAAACTAATAATGAAAGATTTGGATCCACAAAAGGACAGCACCTGAAAGGTACCTAAAACACTTAAGCACTTAAGTATTAAATTTAGATTCCTCAGAAGATCAATCAACTGACTTAATGTCCCTTGGTGCTTTTTCCCCTTTGGTAAAGGTCTTGGAGTCTCTTCCCTTAAGGCTGGCTGGATTTGCTGTATATGAGTTTATTTTTCACTCAGCTCAACCAGTTAGAGGCATTCCTCAGCCTTGTAGAAACCATTCTGAGATACGTTTTCACAGTACCTTTCCAGATATCCACTGATACAACACAAACCCAAAAGAATAAATTTCATTCATTCTTGCTCAAAAGCCTATCTGTTAACTTGTTTTCATAGCATGTGAGATACAGGATTTAGAATCTATGGCCTTCCTCCAATGGCTGAATTCCTGCCTTTTTCTTTATGAATTAAGCTTACTAAGAACTCGTTTTCAAAACCTCAAAATCTAGCCTAAGAGTTCAAACTCTGTTGCCCTCTCATGCACTTTCTGTTGTCTCAGACAACATTTTTTTGTTGACTGTTGGAGATTCTGTGAGGGAAATTAAAACCTCTGCACTCGTTTGCAGAACAAGGTGTCTAATTCAGCACTGAACATGCCTTGATGACAGGAGATGTAAGAATTTCAAGTTATAAGCCTTGCAATAGACTCACAGGGTCAGGTACCTATAATGTGTGGCTATTTCACTGAAGTTCAATTTATAGAAAAAGTATTATATTGTCTGTAAAGAACATCCTGGCACTTGCATGCTAACTTGTACATTTTTGTTTCTCTGGCTCAAGAGATACTTTGCAGAGAAATAAATCTGAAGGAAGGGTATGTGATGTTAAGTCTAGATTGGGAAACATTCTAACAATAGGAAATCAAAGTCTTTCATTTGAGATACTGTTAATAGATTTCAGTAGATCATGAAGAAACAAACTGCCACACAATGTCATCTCCATGTTACTTGGAATGGTGGGATACTAATTTTTAACAAAATTGTCACAGATTAAGAAACTATGAATGCCAGTTTGTATAAATGGTTAACATCAGCTTGGGATAATTTCCTGTTCTTTAACAAATATAAGAATGGCAAATAAAACCCCTAAACTCCAGAAAATATTTTTAAATGGTGCTTTTTTTTAATTGAAAGTGTTGCAAATAATTATCTCTTTACTAATCAAATGCATAATGCCATTATCATTTTTGCTTCCCGGTAAATGAAAAATAGATGTCAGTACTTGATTCTTGTTCAGTGCAGACTTTAATTGCTTTGACTTCTTGTTATTTGCATTGCTATGAAAAATCCAATGACCTTTATGTTACATTAGAACATCAGAGGAAATAGAGATACATTTCTATCTTCAGATGAAAAATACTATTTGTTTTTCATGTTCCAGTCTGTTGTTGGGACTTAAATCCCCTATGGGTGTATTTTAAACTAAGACCCCAAAAGAAAACATGCTTATTTCTTCTCTCTCAAAAGAGATGCAAATAAGAGTCAGACAAATTGGTATTCATGATCATGCATAAAAAGATCCTTCAGTTTTCTAGTCCTCCTTTTTGCCCCTTGACATTTTAGACAGAAATTTTATTAACACTTTCTTAAAAACATACATATATTTCAAGTTTAAATGACATTGTATTTCTTTCTCCTTTTTATTTTGTATTAAAATGATGTTCTACTCATCAGTATGCTAGCAGTAAGAAACAGGATTTTTTCCCCTCAATTTTTATTTTTTCTATTATTATAAATTGATAATGGAGACTAGCTTCTCTGTAGCCCAAACCTGCCTTAGTAATAAAGACTGGGCCATTTTCTAGCCCAGTGTTAAGTTTTGCAATATGGGAGGCGATATACAAACTGCAGTGAGAAATCACTGAGGAGTTTGATGTTAAAATGTGTTCCACCATATAAATCCTGATTTCTGCTAAACATCAGGTGCTTAAAAAACCCTTTCATGCTGAAAGTATTATCAGTGAGTTTAGCTTACATATCTGGGTTTTTTTTGTAGCATTTCCCAGTGCACAGCTAGATTCTCCCCTGCAGTATGTAGGAGGCTATCTGAATTAATGCTTCTGCAGTTTACAAAACCTCTTGTGCTACATAATTTAGCTGGATGGAAAAAGATGGAATTAGATCTCTTTTGGCAGACTCAGTGCAACCACTCACATTTGAGCTGTCCTGCTGTTCCCTCTCTGAAAAGCCATTGTCTCTCTATCATTGTAGACTTCCATCTCAGCAAAATTGCATTGCTACAGTGTGGTTTCCACAGGCTTTATTTTAAACAGAATTATTTATGCTATTCTTACAAAATCTAAATCATCATGAGAGCCTCTAGAGTGAAGGTTAATTCTGTTGCCAGCAGCTGTAGCTTCACCCGCCGATGCTGAAGCTTGTGGTGGCAGCAATTACTGGCCATCCCTGGTCCGATAAATTTGTGTTTTCCCTTTGATCAAATATGTCAAGCTTTTAATTCCATATAATCATTGATCGCATGAAGTGCCAGACCATCTTGTTTTAGCATCATTCACATCTGCTGCTATTTTCCAGTCACACAGGTAAAATGCATTGACCTAGAACATGCCACTTTAACCTCAGCACCCTTATGTGGAAGAATGCCAGCTGCTTCTGAAATACTATTCCCAGCCACTTGAAATCCCAAGAGGTGGCATGCTAGCTGAAATTATTAACTGCCCCCACTGCCCCAAAAAACCCCAATAACAACAAAAAACCAACTCAAATCAAAAAACTAAGCCAAAGGGAAAGAAAAAAAAAAAAAAAAAAAAAAAATCAACCACCATCCTTTCCGGCATCACATACTTGCTAAATGTGCGATGCTAAGTACTGCAGCACCTTTTTGTGTTATCACAAAACACTCCCCAGCAGAGAACTGCCATTTACCCCAAGTTCAATGAGTGGCTGTGGTCAGGAGGAAATAGTAGTGAAAAATAAATTACAAACTGCAGCCTTCATGTAACACCTTTTTCCACTAGATACTGAGGAAATTTGGTATAACTGCATTCACCTTTGGATACACAGAAGTATGAGAAGAGAGTGCATGATCCAAGGTACCTAAAATTCCAATAATGGTCCTAAAGGTAGGGTGCCAGAAACTAAAATGAGATGGAGGAATGGTATCACAAAGGGGGAACATAAGGCCCTTGATCTTTAAGAGTCTTGTGGGTCATGCAGAACACCTGTTAAATTTATGTTGCATACTAGAGCCCTTCTGGAATAACTAAAGCATGCTACTCCTATAATGGGTAAAAAGTAGTATGTCCAGACTGCAAAACTTTTTTTTTTTTTTAATTTTGTTCCAAGTCAGGGCAGAAAGTCAAAATTTTGAGAATATTGTGTGATAACAACAACCACTGCCTATTAAAGAAAAACACCAGCACCTCACTTACCAGTTTCAGATTTTTATGTTGCTTTGGTTTCTAAATTATCTATTTTGGGCTCAGATTTCTAAACAGAAAACCACTTCGTGAGCAAACTGAACTTTTCATTTGGAAAAATGCATAAATGGGACTCTCTGACTATTTCAGAATTGTCTATTCTTGCTCTTCTCCCCATAGTAAATAAATTCATGTAACAAGAACATTTCCTCCAAACTGTTTCAACAGCACTGCATTTTCTGATACTTTCAAGAAATTTTACATTGCAGTAAACACAATAGCCACGTAGCATCACGTAATGCTCTGATAAACCCAGTGAAACCATTTACTATCTGTTTTCTCCCTATGTACATTAGTTTTAAACATACGCTCATTCAGACAACTGGAAACTCCTAGAACGGGAACATCCTTCCACCACTTAGATAAAACCTGTACTCTTACAGCTGTGAACATTTTGTATTCTTAGTATACCATGATAATCTTTTAACTCTTCAAGCCAAAAGTGCTAAGATAAGGTAGGGTTATATCAGGTTTTCATGTTTGTTCTGAATTGTATCAATTCAGTTTTCACATTTTACATTTACTGGTGGTGAGGCACTGGCACATGTTGCCCAGAGAAGCTGTGGATGCCCCATCCCTGGAAGTGTTCAAGGCCGGGCTGGATGGGGCTTTGAGCAACCTGGTCTAGTGGAAAGTGTCCCTGCCCGTGGCAGGGGGTTGGAACTAGATGATCTTTAAGGTCCCTTCGAACCCAAACCATTCTATGATTATTCACCCTCAGAATGTTACACTTTGAAACTGTAACTTAGAAGCACAATTGTTAGACTTGAAAGCAGCAAACTGTTACGTTCAGATGGGAGGGTCTACACGTCATATTTTCATATAAGAAAGGAAAACTGTTAGGGTCTACACCAAGCAGGATGGTATGTATCTTTTGACTACATCCAGTAATGCACATGCCATTTTACAGAGACTTCTAAGACTCTTGTATTAATTTAGCTGTAGACCTGCTCTTTAACAAGGATTATGAACTGTACATGACAAGTTTAGAAGTTCAACCATTTTTGAACAGTCTGAATAATAAAACGTGGTGATATTTTTGAGATGAAAGTTCATCACTGCAAAAGTTCTGCCACAAAAATATATATTTTTTTAAAATGGCAAAAAAAGAAAGAACAAGAAGATACATCTGCAACTGGATAGAAATTAACAAAGAAAATTTCCAAACAAGTGTTAAGCATCAGAAAGTTTTAACACATTCAAAAGTGTTTGAAACAGTTTGGTCATTTGGTTCATTTTTCTGTTTTATTTTGGTTTTGTTTGCTGCTTTGGCCGACCCTTATTCACACTTTCACACCAGTTTTTATGTACTTCAGCAGAACAAGGGGACTTGAATTCCCTCCCTGTTATCACACTGCATAGAAGGAGTAATTTTAATAAAAACAGCAGTGCAAAGCAGAAAAGATTTAACAATGAGAGTACACATGTAGATTAAGCTCACTTAGATAAACATTTTCTATCTTTTTTAATAATGGCCCTTCTTTTGGTCTGAATGACTTTTGGGTAACTCCTACTTTTCAGGGTTTAATTTCTCAATAACTGAAGGAATGACACACATGATTTTTAGTCATTCCAAATGTCATCCTAGTTGGGGAACACGTAATTATTTTGATTGCTGGTCCTATCTATCTAACTTTTCACTGGCTACTGTAAACACTTTCCAACACATTTTGAACCCTCCCTTATCTCCCAGAAGGGGTCATAACTACACTTCAAAAATATACACATGCCATATTGTGACTATGCACCATTCACAATATACCATATGTGAATCAGGGCATGGAGGTTTACAAACAACGTACATTTTTATGAAGGATTAGTAACATAAAGATTGGTTTCCTCTGTGTCGATATGGACATCCCTAGTGTAAACAGCTATATCGCAGGTGTTAGACAGAAGTTCTTTTTGCATACAACGGAGATGAACAGACATGCGTAGGTGTCATCCAGTTCATCTTTATGTAGACATAAAAAAACACCAGAGGAAGCATACCTTAGGAGTACTTCTCTATCTGCTTAAAAATGGATTTATGAGAGAGTAGCTCAACTATAGATGTCTAAATTGTAAACACCTACATTACCCAAGACAATTTCCACCCTAAATGTCTTTCTCATTTTGATACACAGATAGAGACATCCTAAGGCAAGCTAATCTTTCAAAGGTATTTTACTGTCTGAAAACAGGGGGAGTTCCTGGTCATTGCAGGTCAACCTGAATTACCAAACAGATCAGAAATTCAGTCCATGTAAAGCTTTCATTTTCAGATATTAAACACAGAGTGTGTTTGTTTGAAAAACCTTGGAAGGATGTGAATAGAACGTTCAGGACTTTGGGGTTTTTGTTTGCTTGCTTGTTTTTACTGTTCAAAATCTACAAATCAAGATATACTTAAATTGTATTTCAAATAAAATAACATTTCATCTGCATTGCTCAAGTTTATCAAGTAACTTGCATCACACCTTTAATGGAAGGTTTTAAAATATTTAATATCTAGTTAATGCTTTCTATGACAAATTTCATTTAAAAAAGAGCCATGTTATATATGATTTTAAATCTAAGAAACACCAACATTTCTACTGCTTATGAGTTCTGGAACTAAAGCTCTGTTTTTATTTAAGAATGAGGATGCTACTTATTATGAAAAATAGTAAATAGTAGCTTTTATAAGCATCCATTTTCCCTTATAAACACCTGTCTCCTTTTATATAAACATAAACTTTCAGTGAAATAACTGTTCAGCATATTTTAGCTACGATGTTATTTGGGGAATTTAAACTATCAGTAAATTATAAATGATAACATTTACCTCAATGCACTGGTTACAAAACTGCATATAAAACTGCAATGAGCTTCATTTAGAAGATGCCTACAGTTATTTGTACAAGCTTTGATTAGCTTTAACAGTACATGACAGTACATGCATATAAACATCTTCTGTACTTAGTTATATGTTCAGCAGTAAGCTGAATCAGGGAGAAATACTACAATTATAACAATATCTTCTCAATTCGTATATTAAAAAAAAATATAAACAGACAAGCCTTTCCTTTTCATTCTTAATTTCGAAGGTCTCTTTAACATAAGATGAAACTTCAGCAACAGAAAAATAAGAGTACAGCAAAGGCAAGAGCCAGAGATGTTCTAGGGTACGCTACCCTACTGCCATTTCGCTGCTGCTGAGGAGAGATTCCACCACAAAATGAAGAGAGTGTGTTTTACCCACTAAGTCTACAGGGTTTTCCCACTGAATTCTTTCAAGAAATAGACCTGTATATCAGGAGATCATATACACTCTCATGTGCAGCCTGAGGGTTCAGTTGTGCTGCAGGGCTTGTCTACACTAGGCACATAGTGCAAACCAAAGTAGGTGATGAGTTCTACAGCTAATTACTCATGTGTACACAAATAAGGCTGTCCTGAAGGGTAACTTTCTCACCTTCAAAGCAAATGATTGCACTTCTAACGGCTGCACACAGACATATCATAGTCAAGTTCATAAATAACCACAATGAGCCCAAGTACCACAAATTCAGATCTAATCCAGCTGTGCCCTGTGCACAGAACCACAAGGAGGAGTGAAAATTTTGTTTTGTCTATTTTGTTTTGTTTATAACTCAAAAGATTCAAGATCATTAAGAGGAGAAGAAACTATTTTTACAGCTGCTTCCCAGAACAAGCAGATTGTAAACAGAGCCCAAGACGAGAGGCAATGTGCAGATGACACTAATTTGTCACCAGCAGAGGCCAGCAGCAGCAAACTACTGCCCTGTCCAAGAGCAAGGGATACACAGGGAAAGAGCTGTGGCTCCTGGAGATATCCCTTGGAGGAAGTGATTACCGAAAGCAGAATTGCAGGGCAGTGAGGTAACCATGGAGGGGGATTAACAATTTCAAAGGCGTGTGTGGTCACAAGCCAAGCGAAAGCGCATATGTACAAGATGAAGAGAACTCTTTACAGATACAAAAAGCTCGTAAGCACTCCGCTGCTGCTGCTTTTGAAGAAGTACTAATGATTTAAAGGGTATGTGAACAGCAAAGAGCAGAAAAGACTTTTAACTACTTCAACTGAAACCATTGCAGCCTCTCTGTCAGAACCTTTAGCAGTAATCCATAATGTACAACAGTATGAAATGCAGTGTAACGCTTGCTGAAGGTATTACTATTCACAAGAACTGATAGCATAGCAGTAAGGGATACATCAATAAACTACCTGCTACCACTCCAGTGAAAACTACAACTTCTTTCCTAATCGTTAAGTCCTACAAACCAAAGTTACCTTGTGTTATACTGAAATCTTTTTCAGGACAAAGGGAAGACCAGGTATATGAGAAGCTTAGAATCTGCTGTTAGTCCAAGTAAAATTTAACAATCTATTAGTGCCAGTTATCTGATTAATCTAGAAAAACCTTTCACTTGTAGTAGCAGAAAGTCATATTCACTAGTCATATACACTTTCAGTTAAAAACGTAATGAATGATAAATAAAGTTAAGGTTACCAGTGGGATTTTCTGCCGTATTATTAATATCAAGGATATTAAACATCAGTGGACTCAAAGTTTTGAAAAATGGAGCAGAAAGTGGGAAGGCTTCTGCAACATAATGCTTCTTTCTTTTTGTCAAAACTCCATACACTCATAAAAGACATAGACTTGTTCTACTTTTAAAAGCTATTGACTACAGGCTACCATATCTGTCTGATTCCAATAATTTATTTCATTACAAGAGCATCATATTTTCTTATTATTATTGTTGAACGAACACTGAGAAATAGGTAAAGTGGGGCCTAAAAATAGTGAGCTCAGCTAAAAGAGTGAATGTGTTATTGTATCTTTCAGGTGGTCCTAACAATTACATTTCTGACCTTTTTGATGTGTATGTCTGGATCACATTACTATTTTAATGTAGTGAGAATTTTAATATAACGAGAAAATACTCCACTGTAAGATAAGCACAGTAATAGAGAAGCATTTATTCTAATTCCATTGACTGGATTCCATGAGCTCCATTACTGGAAATGAACTTTCTACCTCTACTCAATCTAAACAGAGATCAGCTAGAAAGAATTCAAGCTCTTGGGGTGGGGTGGGGGAAGTTGTTATTGATGTTACCGTTTTTTCCCTTCAGTTGCAAATAGAATCTTTAAACTTGTATGTATTTTAGTCTAGCTCTGATTTTACACTGCTGGATAACTCTAGACATTCCAGTTATAAGTGGATATTTGGTCTTTTAAGCAATTAAATGTGATACTGGAGACATTCTTTCCCATTTGTGAAATCTAGTTACATCCTTTTTGCTATGTAAGCTTAGCTATAGACAGTTCCCTACATCTTCACCCATGTCCAGTCAAGATGAAAACAAAAAAAGCCCAGGGCAATTAAACAGCTTACAAAACATCTAAAAAGTGCCTGTTGGATGAAGAAAGAAGTCTGAGGACCCATCTACGTTTCCTCAGGGGTGACAAAAATTATAATATAAAGTATGTTAGCTTTGGAAGGACAATTTGCAGAGAAATACCAAAGACATTGCATGAAAGTGCACCTTGAAGGCACGATAACACCTTGTTTGCAGTTGCTCTTCTTTCAACGTACATATTGGGATCTATCTTGTAATTGTAAGATTTTCCACATCGCACCGCATAGTTTTATGGTTAGCTGATGAAAAGTTACATGGATAAGTCTACTGTTTGCATATGTTACACCTTTTTAAATGTAATCAGAAAGCCTTTGTTCTATCAAAGAAGATAAAATGATAAAACTAACATCCCAGCAGAGAAAATTGACTAGTAAAACTACTAAGAGCTTATCTGATTGAAGAAAATGTCTCATTTTCAGTTCAGTAGAGAACTGATTCTAAACTGATGGACTTCAGATTTCCTTATGCCTCTTGTATGATGAACATCGGAAGGTAATCCCATCTTTGGAGAGGAAAATGTTTAAATGCTACCCTTTTCAATGATCGTAGAGGTGGAGTTCGCTGTTCCCAATCAGTCAGTCATCAGAACAGCCCAGGACTTCGTTTCACCCATTTCCCAGGCTGCAAAAGAGAAGCATGAAATCGCTAGCTGCTGCTGCAGCTTGTCAGCAGTTGTCACTGTGCTTCATATGCAGAACTGGGGTTAAGAATCAAGATCCCGTAGGCACAGTCAGTTCCTAATTTTTTGGATGCAAGCTAAAGAATCCCCACAATTAGATAAAAATATTCCAAGGACTGGCTGCATGTATTGTGTGAACAATAGTAAGTTATGCTAAAAGCCATAGGGAAAAAAGACATCTCTTTTGATCTCAGATCCTTTAATATATAGTCACAACCCTAATCCACTCTCCCACCTCTAACACTGGCCAATCCATTAGTTGTTGGGAATAGGAAGTTGTATTAGAGGATTGAAAATTTCATGGAAGAAATGTATATACACAAAAATACATAAAATGAATTTAGTAGAGCATTAACAACACTTTTCTACACTAGAACTACTTTAGGGCTTCAAGGGGCAAAAAAGTAATTTGCTTTAGTTAAATTTCAATTATATACAATGCAATTACAGCATTATTTAAATATGGATATTACTCTTAATTACAAGATACGTTCACTGGCATGTAAAATACTTTTTCCAAATAATTAAAACTGCTTCTTAAAATGTTCTGTAACAAATAGTGACACACTAACATTACACAGTTAAAATAGATTATTTGAAAATTGAATCTAAATGTACTGTAATTCACATTCATTAAAAGGCTAGACATTTTTCAAGTAAATGAAACTGTTCTATAAAAATCAATTCACTGTACAAGAGTAACATATTACAAACCTGCAGTTAAAATGCAGTCATTTAAATGGGAGGAACACTAATCCAACTATAATAATTCCATTAATCGAACAACACCTATTCATATTTAAAAAAATAAAATACCCACCCTGCATCTGTCAGACAGTGTAGGGTATCTTTAGACTCAGTGATTGTTGGTTAGCCATGAAAAGACAGATTAATATACATAACAAATTTAAAACATACATTTAGAACTGGAAAAGGGAAATTACTTACAGAAACACTTTTGTCTTTCATCTATAGCTCTTGGTCTCAGTATTGAATATTTGACATAAGATTAACAGTTTTGTTTCAGTTTATTATCTTAATGCAAGCTATCAGATAATTTATAAGACATAATGGCATGTAAGTCTATAGTGTTATACTTTTGCTGAAAACATAAGCTAACATATGCTATTTACAGATTTTCAGTTTAGGAGATTTCTTCAAGTTTTTTTGAGTTGCTGAGTGGAATTGCAGAAATTACTTTTGTTTGCCTTTTTGATATTAAACATTAAGCCTCAAAAGGCAGAATTTAGAAAATTGGTGACTGATTATCTTAAGTAGCTGAATTCTAACTTTTGTTAAGAATAACCCAGCCTCCCATTGTGGAGCCAGCATTTGGCTTCATATCAGTGTGAAATTTCAGACATTTCCCATTCCAGATGTGATGCTTGTGTCATGATTTTTTCATTTAAATGGCTTATCTCTTCCTTTTCAAGAAGTCAAAATAGATTGCTTGGACCACATTAAACATTCCTAAGCTTTTGTTGCAACAGACTAACATTCCCTTTTTCAGTTTTCATGTATTCGGTATAGAAATTTAGCAGGGGAGTGACAGTTGTACAAGAGCTATGTCTACTTCCACCCATAAATAAACCAACTTGATTTCAGCCCAGTTACAAGGCTTTTAAAAGTTGCAGTTTTCACAAGTAGGAGCACTTGCCCTTTAAATCCATGCTGAAATCTGACAGGCTTCAATCATTATATCTGAACCAGGTTAAGCTAGAGCCGTGTTTGAAAGCCACACGCAGGAGCAGTTGTAGAAGCCCACAATGTCAAGATGTGTTGTACTTTTTGTTTGCAATACTGTACATCAACAAGTTATGCTGCATAAGGCAGCAGAAATGTCCCAGCATTTGTTATATGTGACAGATTTTTCTATTTTAAGTGTGTGCTATATAAACTTGCTTCAGCATCAAGTGCTTTTTGGACAAATGATGTCCATAATTCTTAATAACCGTTGTCAAGTCCAGTTTCACCTGGGTGTTACTGAGCTTCAAAAGATTCCTGATGCATAGTTCATTCTGCAGTGCCACAACACTGAAAGACTGAAATTGAACTTTGCCAAACGTTGCCTCAGGCATACAGCTGACTTTCTTAGGGCCATTATTTCTCAGGAGAAACTGAAATTTGTTACCATGGCCACATTCCACCACAGATAATAAACATTACATTCTCTTCCATTTTGGTATTCTAGTGAAGTTATTTCCTACCTACGTTTTAATATGTTTAGCTGTTCAGTTATTTATTTAAAGAAACCCCCAACCTGCCTTTGGCTAGACAAAATGCAAACAAGCTTCAGTGTGATTAAAGGCTTCACCCTGAACAGGCAAGCACTTAAGAGTTTGATTCCATGTTACCTGCAATTATGACAATGATTGACAAGACAACAGTTGGCTTCACACCTATTCAAACCCATGAAGACAAACCAACATGAACATTCATGTCAAGAACATTTAAGGAGAAGGAGCTCACAAAATGCATCCCACTTGTGAGAGAGAATCAGTATATTGTTTATGGGCTGTGGGAAATTGAAAAAACTGGTTTTGGGTATATAGATTCAAACTGCATACAGATTGCAGCTCTTTGATGACACTGTTAGCAATAAAAGGATTCAGATGAGAAGGAATGAAAATTACCTGATGATCAGTGAGAATACTTCCATTTACATATGACATAGAGTATGGACCAGAAACTGAAAATGTGATGACTGACTGCTTATCTCATCTGCCCTTATCTCTACCAGATGCCCAGATAAATGATGATATAGAGTACTCGCACAGATTACAAGTATACTTACTCCAGTGCAGGAGAGCAGTTTAGCACTACAAATTAACACTTCTCATTCATGAGAAAATTATGTGATTTCCTAAAAACAAGGTGGTCTAACAATCCCACATATATAGATTCATTTCTACAGTAGCATGCTATACGACAAAATTAACTTTTCTTACAAGTTATACATGACAGGCTTTTTCACTGTTTGTTTGTTTGTTTTTAGTTGTTTGGTTTGTTTGGTTTTTTTTCCCCCAATGGATGCAGTTGTTTCACGACAAGCATCAACAACTGTTGGAACAAAAAGTAACTATGAGAACTCTGCTGGAGGCCAGAATTACATGTTTAAGTTAAAGTTGGTATAAACTTGAAGCCAGTCTTATGATAAAAATGCATTAATTTATATGCTATCATCACAAACTCTTCCTACACTTTATTGATACTTTAGGCCCATTTGGTCACACACTGACACACTTGCTATTCTACTGCTTGGCAGATTACCTGAAAAAATGTTTGTAAACTGAATTTGAGTCACATTTACTGTTAAAATCAACTCCCCACCTATTATTTTCAACACACAACAAACAATCTAATTTTCTCAGAATATCTTCAAAATCTTTTTTTCTAGGAAGGAAAGATTTTGTATACAGGCAATGAAGAATATTCTGCCTTCAAGACAACAGAGAGACTGAATACTTCAATAAAACTTGGAAAAAGATTGCTAACCTGGAAGAAAGATCTTGAAAATTCTTCACTACACACTTCCTACAAAGTTATAAATTTACATGTCATCCAGCAATTCAAAGAACACCCGCTGATTTACTGCATGGATGGAGAATACATACAAAGCAAAATGTTAAATGTTAACAGATTAGTATTGTCTTATCCTGAAAGGTTGTGACCAGATACAAGGCAGCACCCAAAAGAAACAGCAGATTTGAAATATACGGAGATTAGCAGCAAATACTTTGAAATATACATTTGTGGAAGTATGACAATCCAGAAGGACTCTGGAAATAATATCTCACAGAGTGTTTCTCTACTGTCAGTTTGATTGCCTCTTGTTTCATTCCACTGCAACAGGGAATAAGGATGGAGCAACACTGAATCTTGCTCCTTCCCCCTGCTTCAGATCTCCAAAAGTATTCTTGCTGGTTTTCCGCTCTGAAACACACCGATGTCACGGCTTTCATCATGTAACGCATGCTCTTTACACTATTCTATGACAGCCTGTAAGGCAGTCTTCTCTTTATCTGTGTTGTAAAGAAATATTAATTCTTAAAAGAATTAATTAACACATGGGCTTTTTTTGGTGGCTTGAGCCATACTGGAGCTGGGAAGAGGAGTGATCGTAGGAGACCGTTTGTGGCTGCGAGAACAGGGGCACATAAAGGAACATGGAATTACGACTATATTTTGGGACTCAAGATCAATCCCAGACAGGGTCATTCAAGCGCAATCATAAGAATAAAACCACATTTTTATTTTTATTTTTTTTACATCCATCAGAAGAACCTTTTTATGTGTCTGCAGTACCCCAAATACTGTGCAGCCATTCTGGATCAGCTCGTAGAGGGAACAAGGACTCAATGCTCTGAAGCAGATCACAAAGGATAGACCTTGGCCCAGCCTCTCAGGGTACCTACCTAACATAAAGATCCAGGCTTTGTCTTGAATTGATATGGAAAGTTGCTCCTACTTAACAGAGACAGTGCAGTGCTTTTACTCACCAGCTGTCTTTGGTAGATTGCTCTCTGCTATTCACTGCAGTGCACTGAGTGTGACAGGAACCTGACTAATCAGCATCCTTCCAGGTTCAGGTTATGGAGATTAGGTACATGTATACCGAGAGAGAGTTAGTCATTATTCTTAGCGTTTAGTCTTAAATCACAGGTCATTGCATTATTTGGTGCTATTAGTTGGCTAGCTATTTACTGACTATATAATTACTGAGTGTTGCAATAAGGCAAATTCTTAATTAATTTCTGTACATTAAGGTTGTCCAAAAAAAATATGAGAAATGTTGCATTGCTGATTCTGAGTAGAGGATGCTGCTTAGTTGCTATTAGGTGAAAATAGAAGCAGAAACCTTAAGCTCTGATAAGGACTACTATTTGTGACTGTTTTTCACATGATTTGTAATTAACTGTCATCTATACTGGTAGAATAGACTTCTTATAACCTATACACACCCTTTCAATTCAGATACACAATAAGTGTTTACATAAAAATATTATGTGCAACCAAAAACACTAGACATGGTTTGTAGCTTACATGTTCGGAAACCTTTCAGCATTCTGCACTAGACAAAAGATGCATCTTAGCTGAGAGCTCCTGTTGCAGAGTGTTCCTTAACTACCACTTAAAGTCACTACAGTACACTGTCAGCAGATTTTAGCAGCCAAAATCCCCTCAGATGACAAATATACTGAACAGGTCCCTACCTCCCAAAAGCCAGAGTAAGCTGCTCCTGACATTCTGGCTGTTTCTTTCTACATACTGTGCATTGATTACAATCAGGCCAGTGGGGAAAGCACAGGACTGGCCCTTTGTGTAATTGAATTGCTGTAGTCATTCACCTACACTCCTTCTTAGCAGAGGTGAAAGAGAAAGAAGGTTCCTAGTTTGAATTCAAAATTCTTGAGAGGGAAAAGAGGCCAGGGACCAGAATTTGAAAAGGAATTGATTGGGAAGATGGTCTGGAGCTGAAGTGCAGGGTGGGTTCATAGACTGTTAAAACTTTTACCATGAGGAAACGTGGCCATACACATATTGGATTTCATGATTAAAGAGATTTTTAATGTAAAAATGCTGAAAAACATTAGTGTTACAAATCTGTGCCAAATCAACTCATTTTGCTACTACAAGAAATGTTGCAAGTTATATGATGACGAAGACGAGTTTTGCATTGAAGAGGAGAACACATCCTACCTTTCCATTTTTTTACAACCAACATACAAAACAGAGGGAAAAGAGTAATGGCTAAATGGAAAAGAACCAGGAATGCTTAGCCTTCTTTTTACTCAGCAGGGTCAAAATCAAATATCAACAAGATCTATGGTGCTTCGGACAGAAATAATGAGCGTTTTGTAAAGAATAATCAGAGTAATTGCAACCTAAAGTTTATTAGTCTACAGCGGTTTTCATCTTCAAACTGTTACAAACACGACAAATCCTTCAGTATTTCCCAAAGCATGAAGTGTGCCCCACGAGAGGCCTGACGAAGCAGTCAGAGGCAGCAGGCACAGAATGACCTCCAAAGTGCTCTCCAGAGTCTCAGCTGTCATTAGTAGCAGCAGAGTGTAGGTAACATTTTCAAAAATATCTATGTGATTTAGGAGCTGCCAAGATGGTAGATGAAATGTGGCAAAATTTCTTCAGTACCTGAAGATGGCAATAACCCACAGTGATCCGTTTTCTGCCTCAGTTCAGAGTTAATTCCTCTAAAACAGCCTCAGCTGTTTGCTCTATACACATGCATCAAAACCCTACGTTTTCTAAAACTTTTCAGGCACAGGAATATACAGACACGTGTCCTCAAAGCACCTGTGTATACTGGGTGACTAACTCTTGTTGCATCCCACCATTCAGTCCTAAGTTCTCAAAGGTATTTTGGTGCCTAACTTCAGGGGAAAGAAAAAAATAATGGGTGGGGGGAGCGGGGATGGGAGGTGGGCAGTAGAACTTAGACACCTGGGGGAAATGGCTAAATTTCAGAATTTCCCATTCAGAATTTCTTATACGGAGTTTCTCATTCAGCATTTTCAAACAGGCTATGAAGCAGAACTCATAAAAGTGTTTCAAATGTTTCCCAAAATACATATTCTTTCTAGGATACTAGCAGCTGCTAAATAAATCTTTTTAGAATGAACATGGTACAGAGTCTGTACCATGGTATGGTCCAAAATCACGAATTGTCCTAAAGCCTGCAAAGAACACCAGGATTTGCAATATCTCTGGCTCTCTGATTCTTACAGTCTGAGAAGGAAGTATGAGGTCTTGTGGCTCTGCCTGCCCCAAGGAATTGGGGTACTTAAATGGTAACTTGATTAAAAAGAAAACAATTTTAGGAATGGTATTTAAAGTAATGCTTCCTTTCTGCTCCTTTTGATCCCTTCATTCCTTGTTACACTTGCTTCTAAAGGGAGAATGAAAGTCAAGGGCAAGCCTGGGAGGAGGGAGCTACCAGTTTAAACCTCCCTAGCCTGAAGGAGAGGACACCTCACCTTTCCTGACACAGCACCGTCTCTGCTGAGAGTTCAGTGACAGAAGTACATCATTCTTGACGTATGTCAAGCATGTTTAGGTCCCTCTCAGGACTCGGGTGACATTTAACATACAGATTAAAACCAGTATACTCCTGTATCGGTGCTGGCTTATTTTGCACAGTGTATAATTCTAGATGCCTCTGAAACTCTCACGATACAAGCAAAGATATATGGGAGTGTCATGCAGTGCTAGACTTCTGTGCCTATGTTTATCTTAAGTTCCAATTGATCTATTTAATCTCTCCTAAAGTTTTTAACACTATGGTCACGAAGAAAACATTAAAAAAATGTTACCAGGTTGTTTTTTCTGTCTATATTTGCAAAAATTAAACAACAGCAGTATATTAACTCTCCTTCTCCATTTAGAAGATAGAAACAAGACAGGTTGTGCACCCAGAGGTTTTCTGAATCGAATCAAGGGGGCATGATTTCCCTGATAGAAATTTAGCTTTCAAAAGTTTTCCTACTAAAGCTTGAGCTCCTGGCAATTTCTGACATGGTAGATAGTGTTTCCTTCTTGCAAAAAACGTGGAACATGACTGAGAAACCTCTAAGGATACACCATAAATATGAGCCCAATGATGAAGTCATTACATGAAGCTTTTGTTTCAGCTCCCTGTGCTACAAATACCTCATGGCAAAACAGGAGAGTTGTGAAAGTGGACGTAAATTATAATCTCAGCTGCTCAGAAATTGAAACAAGATCTTATAAAAACACTTGACTGCATTAAAATACCTGCAGATTTATCTATTTTTTAAGCCATACTTACTAAATACTTCTTGTTTGTTTTCTGGATTTTGAACATTTAGTTCATGCACGTGTTTTCTCTAAAATGCAAGGCCAATAAACAGTTTTTTATTTTTAAATTAAAGCTGAGAGTCTCATGAAATGTAATAACGTTGGACTCAATAGCTTCAGGAAAACCACCAAATATCACGAGAGTAAAGTTATCAGCATAGGCACCACTGCTCTTGAACAGTGATTTTATCTGCTCTTATAAAGTTCATTTTATAAAAGTAAATCATGTAATGTATCTTTAAACACAAAAGCAGTTAAACATTTTATAAACACTTTGTTCAAATGCTTCACATCAGTTTTATCCTTCAGCATGTTTCTCAGGTTTCTTTCCTATTATCTGAGATGGCATTTTGGGTTTGTTGGGTTTTCAGTATCTACATTGAAACACTTTTTCTTTCCTCTTCAGAACTTAATCAGCTTCTGCTATTCAAACTGCTTAGTAGTAGGAATGGACAGAAAATACTTATGTATATAGGGATTTTTAACCCCTCTCTAAGGATGAATACACAAATATATTCCTGAAGCAAGTAATGGATTTAGACATTTTACCTCCCTGTTATATTTTCTGAATCAAGAGGCTTTCTGTACTTGATACTGGACATTAATTCACTTAAAGAATGACTAAACATCCTCAAAACACTGAAAAAAGCTGTCCCATCAACCCACAAATGCAGACAAGGTACATATGAAGAACTAGGACTTACCTATATGTAAATCCATACAATACTCCTCAGGAAGGGAGGAACAACTCAGCCTTCACTCTCAGGGCCTCTGCCTGTGTTTTATGTGCAGTTTCTCAGTACAGCTTATTAGCTCAAGACCACATTAACTGTGGCAACATGGCCACTGATTTGGAAATTACCCCAGTCTTCAAGCTTAGAATATATCCAGAGCACACTCAGTTCCACCTGTAATGAACTGTGCAGGTGTACCTGATATCTGAGATTTGGGATACTGGGACAGAAGGGAGATACTGTATTCCCTGGTTTGTCAGCAGCAGCTGTTTGGCTCACAGCGATTGCAAGAAATCTAAAAGTTACTGTCAGTTGTCTCTCTGATTCTGTGTATCCTATGGGGTTTTGACTGCTCAGGAAAACAGGACTCCCTTTAGCCTTGCTGCTCTTTGGTTCTACTACAATCATAGCTCAATTTGAAAGGACCCTTTACTCCTGGGGCTGTTGTGGCCATGGTATAGCCTGCATGCATGTCTTCAATGCTGAAGTTAACCCCTGAAGCCTTTTAGCCAGTGTCATACCAGCCTGATGTATCAGGCTTGACTGAGCCAGGGTTTTTCAATTTACAGTGAAAAGAAGTG
Organism: Ibycter americanus; assembly: GCA_035590275.1. Lineage (NCBI taxonomy): Eukaryota > Metazoa > Chordata > Aves > Falconiformes > Falconidae > Ibycter > Ibycter americanus. The sequence continues at coordinate 88,337,747 of JAVJGI010000060.1, forward strand.
GAAAAAATGAATGGGTTGTGAAGTGAATTATATATATTCTAAACAACAACCATAACCAACTCACAATAAAAAAGTATAAAATAAACAAACAAAAACCAACCAACCAAACAAACAAACAAAAAACCAAACCAAAAAGGCCACCAAAGCTGCTACAGGATAAGGATAGGACAATCATAAATAAATAATGTCTAAAAAAACCCAGAACATGAACTCTAGTCCATAAAAAAAAAAAAAAAGAAAAAAAAAAAAAGAAAGAAGCTGGTCTAAAATCTTAGCCAAAACTCTAATATAACATCTACTTGAAGTGGTCAGAGGCTACACTTGGGAATACATACAGAAAATCTTTTAGAAGGATAAATAGCAAATGTGTCAGGGTGCTCAGTGTAAGAATAAGCCTTCATGGCCCTAACTAGCCCCATCTGGGGACTCAACCCATACCCATGTGCCCAGGAACTGTATTTAAGCTGAGCCCTGGGCATCTCTTCCTTCCCTGAGCTGTGCTAGGGGAGCGTTGGTCTCTTGCTCAGCTGTGCCTGGCTATGGGGACCCTGGGTCTGGAGTTTGACCTGTGGTCTGGCTTGACCGTGGTTCTGTCTGGCAGGTCCCATGCACGTGATCCTAACTGTGACCTGTGGACTGACTTCATGGCTTGACCTCAGACTTGTCTCATCACTGTGATATTGCCTTATGATCTGGGCTCTTGGTTGATCCTGGCCACCATCCCAGTGTTTGTCCTGCTCATCTTGCTTGGGTACTATGGGATGAGGCTCTGGCTTGTGATGCCCTGCTGGCCATGTTATTGCCCTTGACTTTGTCTGACTTTCTTTCTTATATTGATGTATTTGTGTTTATCCTGGAATCAACTGCTGTAGGTTAAGTCAATAAGAGGTATGTTCTAACAAACTGGAAAGCTGAGTGTCTGAGATTTCAGTCTCTAGTAGTAGGAGTAAAAGTTATGCTTGTAATGCACCATAGAACCATGTCAGGGACGAACTTGGTCATACTTCTGCTATTACTCTGCAGGAAGCTTTTCTGGTATGTAATACAAATAGTTCATGTTACGTTGCAAAATTCACTGCGCTTTTTACTTCAGCCAAGTTGAGATGATAAAAGGGAAACCACTCAGGGTTTGAACCATTTCTTAGTTATTTGTCAACAAACATTCTTGAAAGTAAAATGAAAACTAAAATGCTGAAGTCTGAGTCATATGGGTGATCCCAAAGGAAGGTGCTTGAAACTTCTATAGGGATCATGAAACATGGAAACTAACTATTGGCTGGGGGGGATGCTCCCCAGATTACTTCTGTATCCACTGGGAAAGCCAGCAGATGCTTGAATTCCCAGTTCAAAGCATATAATTCCACAAGAAAGTCTTGATAACTCTCAAAGGGTTTTAAAAGCTTGTGTTTTCTCTTTTGTTTTTTTCTTTCTTGCAAGATCCCAGAGTAATCATGTTGTAAAGTAGGACAATGATATTACTACAGTTTTATATGCAACCTGGTATCAAAGGAGGTAGGAAACCCAAACTTGTAACTGTTCTCCCTACCTCAAAGAACTGGATTTCAGTTTTTCACCTACATTCAGTGATGTTCTCTAACTTTGAACACAAAGGAATCCCTTTTTCTTGTTTTTAACTTTATTCTTTTTTTGTTCATACACCAAAAGGTAGAATTGTTCCAGTCTGGGAAGGCAATGAAGGTTTGTTGCCATTTTTGAGGCTGATGGCTGTGAAACTAAACAGTGAGATACTCTTTTTTGTGAAATTGATGCTTAACTTCTACAGAGTGTAAGAGCTTATACTTTCATAAGTATTTCCTAAGAACTAGCTTAGATGCTTTCAAGTTTAATGTAAAAGACTTCGGGAATTTATTCTTTTGTTGCATCTTTCCATCCTTTGCCTAGGAAGCATGGCTGGCTGAACCAAGGAGAACAGTAGGAAACAAAAGCTGGGTTTGGGGCTCTGGAATGACTGAGAACCTAAAGATCTGCAATGAAAGCTGAAAAGCAAACCAGAACCGTATTTTTCAGATTTTTCTATTGCATCTAGGATTTCTAAGACCTAACTCATTGTTCTTGTGTCCTGTATAATGATTTTTGAAATCTAGGGGCTGGAAAAACTGTTATGAGTAATTCTTTGTGTTTTGTATTTTGTTTTTTAAAAATACAGATTTTAATATATTGGAAAAAAATCAATAGCAAATGCACAAAGAAACTATTCTCACATGGCCATATAAAAGGGTCCTGTGATTTTAAAATGTGGAGACAGAGCAATTAAAATCACTTTGGAAAGTCAGGCTGTGGATAAACATCAAAAGTTTAATCAAATTTTTGTTAAATATTTATACTTACAGCTTTGCAGTATCTATAACTAATCTAAAGCAATGGAAAAAAGCTACTGAAATGATAGTTATGTACATTAACTTTTTAAGGTATGTTGTAAAGGAAAGAGCAAAGTCAGAGCAAAATGTTCCATGTTTTGCTAGTTATTCAGTTATTACTTTCTTGTATGAAGCCTACCGGTTGTTTCTCAAACTTAAGATTCACAAGCATAAACTGGAAAAAAGGAGACTACTATTTTAATTCCTGTGTCTAACTGAAAAGTGAAATGTCCAAAATGGTAGTGGCCTCTCTAAGGGAGCAGAAACATTAGATGACTAACTTTCAAATATAGATGTGAGTTCAATTTATTGCACAGAAAGAGTTATATAGCACATTTTGATAATCAATCTATTTTGGAGGTTGTATTAGGTTTGTGTGGCAAGGTTTTGGTAGCAGGGGGCTACAGGGGTGGCTTCTGTGAGAAGCTGCTAGGGAAGCTCGGTGTCCAATAAAGCCAAAGCCAGCCGGCTCCAAGGCCAAGCCCATCAGCAGCAGTGGTAGTGCCTCTGGGATAACACATTTAAGAAGCGGGGGGAGAAATTTGTACAACAAATTGCAGCTGGAAAGAGGAGTAAGAATATATAAGAGGAACAATTCTGCAGACATCAAGGTGAGAGAAGGATGAGGAGAGGAGATGCTCTAGGTGCTGGAGCAGACATTCTCCTGCAGCCTGTGGTGAAGACCATGGTGAGGCAGGCTGTGCCCCTGCAGCTGTGGAGGTTAACGGTGGAGCAGATACCCACCTGCAGCCCATGGAAGACCCCACGCTGGACCAAGGGGATGCCCGAAGGAGGCTGTGACCCTGTGAAAAGCCCACGCTGGAGAAGGCTTCTGGTGGGACCTGTAAAATCACGGAGAGAGGAGCCCATGTTGGAATAGGTTTGCTGGCAGGGCTTGAGACCCTGTGGGGGACCCATGCTGGAGTGGTATGTGAACAACTGCAGCCTTTGGAAAGGACTCATGTTTGAGCAGTTCATGGAAGACTGCCTCTCATGGGAGGGACCCCACGCTGGAGCAAGGGAAGAGTGTGAGGAGCCCTCCCTCTGAGGAGGAAGGATCAGCAGAGACAAGGTGTGATGAACTGACCACAACGCCCATCCTCTGTCCCCCTGCGCTGCTTTGGGGGGAGGAGGTAGAGAAATTGGGGATGAAGTTGAGCCCAGGAAGAAAGGAGGGGTGGGGGGAAGGTGTTTTTAAGCTTTGATTTTATTTCTCTTTCTCCTACTCTGATATGAATGGTGATAAACTAATTTCCCCAAGTTGCATCCGTTTTGCCAGTGATAGTAATTGCCAAGTGATCTCCCTGTCCTTATCTTGACCCATGAGCTTTTTGTTTTATTTTCTCTGCCTTGTCCAGCTGAGTAGCAGAGGGATAGAGTGGCTTTGGTGTGTGCCTGGTGTCCAGCCAAGGTCAACCCACTGCAGAGGTTATGCAGAAAGCAGTGTGAATCAGCTCTTTGACTTGTAGAAGTCACCAGGGAATGGTGCAGTTTGTCACTCTTCTTCCTAAGCCTTGCTAAATAGCCAGTTCACCCATGATGTTACTGAGTTTGGACTGCAGCTGCTATACATGGAATGTACTAGGGGTACAAATCAATTTAGCTCCTCTTTTTTCTAACGTTGACATGCTTTAGAATGTGCTGGTTTTACTGTACTGGACTCCAAAGTTGAGTTTTCATTAATTTGTTTTTTTTCATGTGCTGGATGCATCTGTACATTATTTTTCCCCTATGGAAAATAGCTCATAAAAGCTTTAGCACAATACAGATCTCTACGTCTCAGCTATAAACCTACAAAGCTAGGGGTGTTGTATTTCAAGAAAATACTGCCAGCCACTTAACTGAAGGGATGAAGCAAAACCTTCTCTAATATTCTGTTTGTTATTATGTTCTAGAAAAGAAAGAATTGGTATTGACAAGAAAGAAGGAAAGAATGAACTTAGAGGCCAGTCAGTTGTATTAAACTGTTTGGGGTTTTTTAAGGCTTTCCATGTTTCCAGCTACCCTGGCCTCATGAGCCAATACTGAATTAGTAACTGTAATATTGATAGGCATTTCTATCATTGCATGATAAGGCATGGCCTTTACTCAACACTCACTGTAATATCCATTGCCTCAATGGCTTGTTCTAATGCAGTCCAGTGGAAGATACAGTAAGACATAGTGACGTAACTTTTAAAATACTAAATCAAGGTAAACCAGTACTTTAGTCATGACCTCAGATATACGCTTAAGTCTCAACAGTTTCAGTGACTGACCTATCAGTGGATGACCAGGAAATATCTTCTAAAAGGAGAGTATCATTGTTATGCATCAGACTGCTGTTTATTTTTAATGTACTTTTGCAGAAATTCATTAACATTTTCTTTAAGAAAAGCATTTTTTCCTCTAGTCAGGTGTTTTACTTTTTTATTTTAAAATCTTAAGTACCTACCAATATAACAACATTACCTGGAAATACATTCTTCTTTCCTTTTATCAGAAAAATGAAGTCTCAGAATATAGCTTTAGTTCCAAATAAGGTATGAAGCAAACTATCAATTACAAATAGTAGCCGGCAAAATATTTGTGGACAGCTGTATCATGATTTGATTTCTGGAAATATTACATTGAAATATTTTCATTGCAGGAATGTTACAATTGATGGCTAGTTTTGCCACATCTGAAGCAGAAACATATTTCTGCTGCCATTCCTGGAAGCTGAATTTCACAGCAGTGTTATTAGCTCTTTTTATGAGCAAAAGAGATCACATTATATATGTGAAGTTAATTTGACATTCCTATTAATATTTTCAGCTTAATAGTCTTAAAACAGAAATAACCTCACCAGCAATAAAGATAAAATAGTTTTATTTACCCTTCCTGCTGCCTACCCCTTCCTCTGCTGTGCTAACACTCTCTCTCCAAATGTCAGTGGGGCCAGCCCTCCTCCAAAAGAAGTGAGGGGTGTCGCAGAAAGCCCTCACTGTCCTGGGACCTGCACTGGGAGGAGTTCACCAGTGTTGGGTGAATTCCCTTCCTCCTCAGTCTTGACATTTGCTTGAGATTATTTTGTTTTCTTGCTCCAGGCTGCTGCCTTCTGTCTGCTCCCAGCTGAGTTGTGTGTGGCTCCACAGTCATCTCCAGGGCTCTTGTCTGCTGGGCAGTGACCCCCTGGGTTTGCCAGATCCTTCCCATGGATAGAGCCCAGGCTCAGGCAGGGGGGGCAACAGGCACTTGGCCCCGAGGCCGGCGCTGAAACCTGCCCAGCCCAGCACCGGCCAAGGTGAGCCCAGGCCAGCCCTGGGACCTGGGCTCCCAGCTCAGAGCAGAGCCTGAGGACTTTACATTGTGTAGTGGGTTGACCCTGGACAGCAACTAGGCATCCACACAGCTGCTTGCTCACTCTTCCTCACTCTTCCCCACTTCTAGAAGGAAGGGGGAATAGGAAGAAGAAAAGAAAAACATGGAGGGGAAAAAACCACCCCAGAAACCCCCAAACAATGGAAAAAAGCCCTTGTAGGTTGAAATAAAGACAGTTTACTAGGTGAAAGTTTGGGAGACAAGGGATGCAAAGGCAACCACAACCTTTTACAACTGGACTGATGAATGAGCAGTGGCTATCTTGGAAACCAAATGTTCCCCCACTTCTTCCTCTACCACAGTTTTTGTTGCTGATCATGTTATATGATATGGAATTTCCCTTCGGCCAGTTTGGGTCTGCTTTCCTGGCTGTGCCCCCCTCAGTCTCTTCCCACCCATAGCCTAATTCTGGGAGGCTGTAGTGGAGGGAAAAAGAAAGTCTCACTACTGTGCAAGCACTATTCAGTAACAGCCAAAGCACTGTTGTTATCAGCACTGGTTTAGCTACAAATCCAAAATACAGCACCAGATGGGCTGCTATGAAGAAAGCTAACTCCATTCCAGCCAGACACAGTACAACTTGTAATGGTGAAAATCCCATTAGTTGGGCTATAATTGTGATTGGCAGTTAAGTAGAGGAAAAGACAGAAAAAATATTTTATATTTCTCATTATAATACATTTTCACACAGCGTTACCCGGTGTTGCTAGAACTATTGGAATACATTCATTTTCATGTGCTTTTGTTTTTTACATTATTTCTGATTTCTCAGGAAGGTTTTACTTTATAAAGATCATTTCATGAGCATTGGGAAGCATTTGGTTTTATTATGTTATGTCTTTCCTGTCTTTCAAAAATGGTTCACTTTGACTAAGTTGACAAAGAGTTCAGGATGGAAAAAAAAAAAGTGAATCCCATAAAATGTTATTTTCTTATACTTTATATACTCAAAGAAAACAAAGTAGTTGGAGAATCAATTATATTGTAATACGTTGGCAGAGTTCTCAGCACTTAAAATATGTGTTGTTTGCAACTCTATTTTCTGTAAGTGAAATTACTCGCAAGAAACTGATAGCTAGGTACGAATCAAAGAAATTAAAAATTTGAATTTCAAGCCCTAGTCCTTGAGAAACTGGTGAAAAATTATTGCCAAGAGTTAAATACAAGAATGAGTTAATGCTGTACTTGACATAAAAGCACAGAAAGGAGAAGTAGTGTTATAATGACCAGTTATTCTAAAGGGTCAGAAACCTGAAAATCACCTCACTTGAAATAAGATGGTTTTACTATCATAGCTTTTATGCATTCTCTAGGTCAGTACTTCCAATAAATTGCATCAGTGTCTTTGACCTTTCATAAAATAAAAACATTAAGTCTTCTAAACTTTTTTATAAGAACATAGGTGAGGTTTGAAGTGATACTTTCAAGAGCTAGATGTTCAAATCGGAATTTATCAGTATCAATGCATACACAAAATTGCTCTGACAGAAGGTAAAAGACAAAGATTTTAGAGAGAGTATTGTGGCAATGGTATGACTGAGGTAAATTGTGTGATAGAGCTCAGCTAGTGTCATAATAGGTAATTGAAGTGATATCAGGTGAGATTATTAGGTGTTTATGTTGTAAAACATGTTTCAACTGTATCTTAAACTTAGATACATTGAGTTACAGAAAAGTGAGGAAAGGTCCTCAAGCAAGTCAATTAGTCCATAGATAAATAGACACACATGCATTTCTCATTCAGATTGCTAATCTCTAATGTTAGGCCACACATATAATAAATTCTTATTACTCTTAGGGTATTGCTTTAAATTCATATTAACTTTCTGATCTGCAAAACACTGGTAAGACAAAGCATCTGAGTTCAGCTTTTCAGCTGAAATGGGTAAGCTGTAAGTTCTATTTGTTTGGGTTTCTGTCTGGCTTTTGTTTCAAAAACCACAAGCTGAAAAGCCAGGCCTCCTCTGGCCTCAGTAGAGTTATATTATGTAATGCCAATCACTCAGAATTAATATTAAATAAGTTTATAGACATATATATATATATGATTTGTGTGTGTGTGTATTTCTCACATTTTTCAAGATGTCCGTGAAACTGAGGCCAGGTAGCATTTCCAGTGGACAGATCTATTTCCGGACAAGTGATGACACTTTTATCACCATTGTATAGCTGTCCATCCCCTCAGGCATTTTTTTGAAGTATTTTGCATTTTACTGATTCTCATTTCACCCTTTTTTCCCCATTGCCCTTGTGTTCTAAACAGTAAAATGACAAAGGTAAGTCAAGCAAGAAGACGGAGAAAGCTAAAAATCATTATGAAAGTTTTCATTACATTTAAATTATGGTTCCTATACCTTTGAAATTAGTGTGTTTAAATAGGTCAAAATAACTCTTTTAACATAAACATAACATGGTTCTAACTAAACCACTGGATTCTAAAAAGTCTTTTGTGGTCAAAATTGAAATTTTAGTGAGAAATTGGTTTGTGTTTTGAAGTAAATGTAGATTGCCATGACATAGCTGAAGGTTTTTGCTTTTGTTGCCATGATACCTGAGAGCCATATGATGCTGGCATGTTCACCTTCTGAATAAAGTGACATTGGCATTAATGAGCAGCACCAAAAGGCCCTTAAACAGAACAACATCCCCATCCAATGATATGGAGAAAAGGTCACTCACATAGCTCAATCTTTCTGATACTGTCATCTATAATTTAGGCACTTTAACATCTTCACATGTTAATAGTACATGTACTTCTAGTGTCTGAGAAGTACTTAGGCAGCGGACTTGTTCTGAATGATACTGCACAAGTTTTTGGAGAGAAAGGATTGTAAAATGCACAGCTGTCAGCAGAGAGCTGTATAAGAAAACCCTTGACAAATTTGTTTCCTTTGGAGGCACTACTCTGCAAAGCCTTTAAGACACTGTTCCACTTAATCTATAATATTGTGGTTATTTTCTGGTGGCTTACATTCAGTGACAACTATTGTGATTTGCATGACCCTGCACTGTGCACTGTAGTGTCTATACAACACTGGGAAACATCAGATTGCAATGGATACAAGGGTATCTTAATGTTAATCATAATAATAGATTCACTAATCTGTCACCATCTTTCAACTGAAGAAGTGACAGAGTATCTTGCTATGTTATTACTTAAGTTGTAATTCCCTCTGTTTCTTTTGGTTGTTTTTTTTTTTGTTTTGGCTGTTTGGGTTTTTTTTGCATGTCGGTGTTCTTCGACATTTTCTGACATTTGAATCTTTTTTCTGACTTTAGCCTGAAGATATGGATCTTTATCAAATGTGTTTCTCTGTTTAATCCTTAACATTGAAATATTTTTCAATGTCCATGGTAAGTTTAACTGGCAAGTACAGGAGCTATTGTATATTCCCCATTCCTACTGATTGTTTAATATTAATTTAGACTAGTGAAAGTGTACATGGTAAATATGCTTTGTTCTTAAAAGAGCAGTAATTAATTCCATTTTAACAGAGGAGTAAATTCTGCTTTGGCATGGATTTCATTCCAATGTGCCTAAGTCACAGCTACTGTTATTATATGTACCTAAAAAAAAAGTTTCCTATGTATATAACATTTATAGGATCATATTAAATATAATGCAATCCTAACCAAAACCATACATACGAATTTCTCCTACAACTAAGTAATCCATACCTCCTTTTTCTAACAAAAATCTAATTCTGCTTTGAAATATAGAAAGACTTACAGACTGAAACCTTGTTTGCCAGTAAATCATTTACTTATGTTCTCGATATGAAAATGCATGAGGCATAAAACTATAGATTTTTAACTGAATTCAAAATGTGCTCTGGAAAGTAAATAATTCTGTCAGAAAATTGGTTGGTTTTTATTTACTTAATATGTAGCCTAAAAGTCATGAAGAAAACAACAGTTTTGTTTCTTTTTGTTTTTATTGGGTGTTGTAAGTAATTTTTTTTTTTTTATCAAAAAAGCATCTAATTTCTCACAGAAGAGTAAATAAAAAATACTGAAGCCTTAGGGTGCTTAACTGAAAAAAGGTGAAACAGATGTGGTATCTCCTTTTCCCTTTACATCCACCCATGGTCCACATACCATAGGAAGGAAAACAACGCTGAAGATAGTTATGCTCACACTGAATTAAGCTGTATTGTTGAAAAAAGGTGTGAAGATGTGGCAGTGTTTTTAACATAAAATAAATCACAGCTACTGTAAATATATATTTACAGACAAACACAAAATATATATTTACACACACAACATCAAAAAACACGATAGGAAGGCAGATCTGTATGAAGAATTATTTCTAGATCTAGTTCACTGTATTCTCCCCCATTAGTTTAGTGGCTGTAACAAAAGAATGTAGGTCCTGGGTTTATTTTTAACTATCTCCCTATGCCAGCTTGTTAAAACACTTACCAAAACCTACATGTTGCAATGCACAGACAACTACCTGCTCGGCTACGCTTGTTTCTGGATAGCATAAAAAGGAGGGCAGGGCCACAGGCAACTTCATTATTGCACAGCTTCTGGGGTTACAGCTGGCTCCATACTGTTGTCCTTGCCACAGTCACTTTGGCTGGTCTAGCTGTACATCACACTTCCTATTATCATCTTTTCTAGCACTGTGGTTTTGGAGAAGGTTTGTGCCTGCTATGAATATTTTCTTTCCTTTCTCTTTACGAGGCAAGAAAATGGAAGTGCTTTCTTTAAAGGAGAAGCTAGGCACTGTACCATTGGGAAAAGACTTTCTGGTCAGTGGCAAAGAACTATGACCCTCTGACAGTGGCTGCATCTACTTCAAACCTTTTGCTCAATCATAACTTTTTTCACTGCGTAATGATTTTTCAGCTCAATGTAGCTGTGCAGATAGGCTGTGGTGAGGTATGCATCAGCCAGCTTTGAGAACAGTAGGCTAAATCTCACTACAGATGGAGTCTGGTGGAGAGCTATTAATCAAATAGCCAATTAGCCACCTCTCATGATAGCAGCCTTCAACACCATGTGATACAGCACATACCAGCTGTAATTATACAGGACTGATCATCTTTTGGGAAAACTTGCACATAGCCACAGAAGTCTTAACACCCATCCTTCCTCTTCACGTGATGTCATGCTATCCATCCTTCTGCTGCAATGAATTTAATAGAATCATTGTGTCTTAGAAAGAAGTGTCAATTTGAAATAAAACCATAGTTAAGATAATACAGCAGATCCTGTTAAACAGAAAATAAAGAAGAAAATTTTGTTGTTTTTTTTAAACATAAACTGGAAAGAAAACTTCCATCAGTTTTAGTAAATTCTACTCAATAAGTTGTTCCTTAAAAACATTTGTTATTTTTGTTATGAATCAGTTGCCTAACCAAAGGCACACAGACAAAAAGAAACAAGAGCATTGTATGGGCAGCAGTACAATGATATCAGAAGGAAAAAAGAAACAGAAGTCTTGGAGACATGCAGATTAAAATAGGAGGGGGACATGGGGAGAGTAAAATAATAAGGATTTATCCCTAGGAGTAAAGTAAGAGAAAATCTACACTTACCTGCAACCAAGAAAAGAACTGTACTTGCCTGTTTCACCTTTGCAAAATCAGTGGTAACAAGACCAAAGAGGCCAGCTATAAGGATTATACTCAAGGGAGGCAGCTCTAAGTTCTTTCTTGGACTTCATGAGATCTGGCTGTCATAGGCACCATGAGAGATGCTGTGAGCCAGCAACCCTCCTCTGTGCTCTCTCTTTGTCCAAATGTTATGTTTAGGTTCCTCCTCGTGTTTTCAACACCTGCATACATACCATGGTTTGTTAGAAAACCAAATCTTATGTCAGAAGGAAAGACAGGGAATGAAAATGTTTCAATGAGGATATAAATGAAGAAACTCATTAACAAATTGTAACATACCATAATAGGTCAGGAAATGAAAAAAAACCAAACCTGCCACTCTTTTCTCCTCATGCTCTTCCCTTGTTCCAGCATGGGATGCCTCCCACAAGTTACAGTCCTTCATAAACTTCTCCATTATGGATCCTTCGCACAAGCTGCAGTTCTTCAAGAACTGCTTCAGCATGTGTCCTTTCCACAGGATGCAGTCCTTCAGGAACAGACTGCTCCACTGTGGGTCCCCTGCAGTGTCACAGCTCCTGTCAGAAAACCTCCTCCTGCATGGGCTCCTCTCCATGGGCCACCATTCCTGCCAGGAGCCTGCTCTTGCCTGGGATCTCCACCGCCTGCAGCTTCCTTCAGGGCATATTCATCTGCCTCAGGGCATATCCTCCATGGGCTGCAGCATGAATATCTGCTCTGGTGTGGTCCTCCATGGGCTGCAGGGGGACAACCTGCATCATCACAGTCTTCTCCATAGGCTGCAGAGGAATGTCTGCTCCAACACCTGGAACACCTCCTCCCTTCCTTCTGCACTGACATGCGTGTCCGCATGGTTGTTTCTCTCACTATCTTTCACTCCTTTCTCTCACAGCTGCTGGTGCAGTGTCTTTTACTCTTTCTTAAATATGTTATCACAGAGGCACCACCACCATCACTGATGGGATCAGCACTGGCTAGCCAGGTTTGGAGCTGGCTGAAACTGTGTCTGTCTGACACGGGGCAGTTTTTGGTATCTTCTCATAGGAGCCACCCCTGCAGCTCCCCTGCTACCAACACATTGCCATGTAAACCCAATACTTTACCAAATTAAGAAATAGAAGGCATAGTGTCAATTTAAGTGTAAAATTTCACAAGCTCTTCCAAAGAAAATGGAGTCATATAGAAGTAATGGATTCTATCACAATACATACTTAGTTTCTGTTTGACCATGAGGGTACTGTAGGTAAGAAACACAGGCCTGATCCAAAACCAAATGAACCCATTAACTGTGCTTCTGATGAATGCTGAAAGCACTAATAGAAATCAGTCCATTAATTTTTCACTGCCTCAGGTAATATAAATTGTTTTTAACTTCAAAGGCATACACAAATTTGCTAAAAAAATCCTGTTACTAGGTACTACTGAAAGTGTAAGCATTCAAAATTACTTAAAAACAGTACAAAGGATAATATAAAAGTAAATTATTAGCTGTCAGTGTCCCACAGGGAACAATTGCTAGCCTTGAAAAAACAGCCACCCAGTTATCAAAAGAATGATAGAAGTCCCTAAGCCATCCTAAAAGTAAAGTACTAACTGCAGTTTTATCTTTTCACAATTAATATTAATTGTTCATTTGGCCCTAAAGTCTTGATTTTTAAGCCTGTAATCCACTGACTTTCTATTCCCTCTGTTAAAAAGAAAGAAGAAAAGTAATTATTGTCAAAAAGAGTAAACTTATATTAATCATAATTACAAGCAGTAATGTCTGATCACAATTTTTAATCAATCATGCTATTCCATGTTTAACTCACTAATGCTGGGACCGCTAGAGTGGACAGCCATCTGTGCCTCTATAAAATTAGAAATATGATGAATTATAGCTACTGGTAGTTTAAGGCTATACCATGAATACAAATCATTAAAGCTGTGACAATTTTAACATACTGCCAAAATTTTTTTTATGAGCTGCTTTTGCTGTTCTTCTTGTCATGGGAAAAAAGTACCGAGAGAGAGATCTACACTTCACTCATCAGCTTTTCATAATGATTAACAATGAATGAGAAGACAAAGTTCTCCTGACTTTCTGTTTACACAGCACAAATCTTTTTTGTCATAGTCAGTGCTACAACCTGAAGATCACATTCTGCTCTTATCTCAGGTGGTTACTATCTAGAGTAAGTCTATTATCTTCCCAGATTCTCAAATAACATATCTCTGAGGTATTACATTCGGTCGAGTTACTGCATATTCAACACCAGTATAACTGAGAGCAGAATCAGATCCCTTGGGAATTCACTGATTTGTCAAAATTATAAACTTTGGTCAATGAAAGAATAAAATGGTAATTCCTTTGAAACTACAAATAAAATAAAAATATTTTCCTTACAGAAATTGGTGACAACATAAAGTCCTAACATGCATTTTCTGAACATACTAATTTATGGGCAGAACCAGTAATGGTTATTTTTTATATGTATGTTATTTTTTTTAATATATTTATATGTATGTTAATTTTTATGCCAAATACCTTTTGTTACAGGGAAAGATTTATTAAAAAAAAAAATTTAATGAACACCCAAAAACCTGACTGTTTTATGTAACTAAATTTTAAATGACTGTTCATCGTTATTTTTAGGACTACTTTAAATGTCTGCCATGTCTATGCTATTGCAGAGCATAAAAGAATAATTCAGGTTGCAAGGGACCTTAAGAGACCCCCAGTCCAAACTTCCACTCAAAGCATGATCAGGTACGTGGTCGGACATGGCTGATCAGGGCCTTATCCACTCCCCAGCATGGAAAGAACTGCACAATTGCTCTGGGCAGCCTGTGACATGGCCTAAGTGTGCTCATGGGGAAAATATTTACCCTTATATCCGGTGAGAAGCTTTCATTTCATTTTATGCCCTTTGTCTCTATTCTCCCATCCTGTGCCACTGTGCAGGTCCTGGCTCCATCTTCTCCATTGCCTACCTGTAGGTGTAGGGAGCTGCTGTTTGGTGCCCCTAAAGCTGTCCTTGCTCCAGGATGAACAAGACCGGCTCCCTCAGCACCTCCTCAGAGGAAAATTGCACCAGGCCCCCAGTGTAGTGGCCCTACACTACACTTGCTCCAGTTTTGCCATGTCTTTCATGTATTGGAAAATCAAAACTGGATGCAGTACTCTAGATGTATAGCACTAATAAATGCTGAATGAAAGAAGATAACCAATTTTCTCAATTTACCAGCTCTGCCTCTACTAATACAGCCCAGGATGTAATTAGCATTTTTTACTACTAAATCAAATATCTGTTGACAATGTGTATGAATACCTGTCCGGTAGTCGCTGTTTTCAAATCCATGCAGTCATGCAGAAACATAATGTAAAAAACCCAGCTGTTTTTGTCAGTCTTGGTCTCAAAACAAAGGTATTACCTTATTCCCTTCCAAACCACTGTGATTTTTTTCTCCCTTTACGTTTTCTTCATCATGTGAATTGCTTGAGTAATTACCATATTTTAGATGCTCACTGTAAATATGTATTTAAAGACATGGAAGACAAAGATGCAATGAAGAGACCTTCTCCAGCTGTATTGTTTCAAATAATTGGTTACATATTGTCCTCTTGAAAAAGACAGACAATAATCACCTTGAGCCATTTAGGATTTAATATTCGTTTTCTTGGTGTATATTGATCACAAATCAGAATGATGTTTTGGCTGAAATGTTAAATGTTTCTGTTATTATTAAAGGGTACCACAGCCAGTATTTCTTTCTAGAGTAAGATCCCTAAGTGTCTCAGATCCTGACAGAGCTGACAGTTGTCTTTGAGGCTTTTAGGATAATAGAGCTGGGAACAGGGATAAATGTGTGATTTTGTGCCTTATGAGAAGAGATTGGGTTTGAACAAAAGTTAGTAATCAAATAAGAAACTGGACTCCAATCTTAATTCTGTGAATAAACTTACTCTGCTAATTGTAATCTGTCATCTAAAGGTACCTGATGATTGAGGTGTTACGACGTAAATCCAGATTTAACTCCAAATTTCATGGTGTCAGCTCTTTTTTTCATTAAAAAAAGAGCTTCAGATAATTAGATAGTTCAGCATAAAGGTAAAGAAAAAAGATAAAGGCACTTACTTTGATGTAATTCTTCAGTGATTCTTATTAAATTTAAATTTTAAGAAAGAAAAGAATGGACAATGGACAATATCTTAGTTCTCAGAGTGACTTGCATATCATATTGGCTTTTTTTCCCCCTGAAGCATCTCATAGCAATTTCATGGCAAGCATAGTCACAACCTGTGAGTTTTGCAAGAATATATGAAAGGAGCAATGAAACAATAAAAGAGAAAATCTAAACCTTTGTCATCTGTGTTTTCACTGCTTGCCTGCTGTTATAAGGAAAGACATGTTTTATTTTCAGGCTGTGTCATGTTTCACCATAATGAGCACACAAAAAAATGCAAATATTTATTGATTTTATACAGAGGTCAGTACAAGTGACAAGCAATCTGTGAAAAAGTTAGCAGTCGCAAGTAAGAAAATTAATTAGAAAGATGACTATAACCTTTCTTTAATGAATAGCAATAATAAATGACTTCCTTGGTGGTTTTGTGACCCTGTCAAGTTAGCAAGGTGGTCTTTCCTTAGTCAATTCTATGTTTCGATCCCTTTTGTAATCACAGTCTCACAGCTGTGGAAAACAGCACCATTCATTAATTGATCACTGATTATTTGCATGTGTAGTGGGCAAGAAGCATTCAGGTTCATCTTCCTCCATTCTGAATGGTTCTTGGGAGCAAAATCAAGGGGCAATTGTCATCCTCAGGTCTTGGATGTTGTTTTTGTTTCTTCTTGGTGTTGTTGCTTGAGTCATTCACTTCTCAGTAGGCTGGTGAGCAAGAAGACATTATAGCTTTAGCTGCCAGCTCTGATGAATAAAGCATGTGAAAAATGTCCTCCCAAAACTGCCACTGGTGTTTTGAGTTTCATTGCAGTTATTACCCAGTAAAAGATATACTTAAGAAAGTCTACTCGTGTACATGAATTTGAGGTTTTGCCTCAAACAAAAAAATAAAATTGCACCAATGTAGTCTATGAAAGACGACCACTGGTCAGTAAACCCTGTAATTGACATCCACTATTTCGAGACTTTTTGCTCTTGAAGAATCTCAGACAATACAGTGAGTGCAACCTCTTTGCTGGGTATGGGATGGGGAGGTTCTTACTCCTGTGAGGTAAGATACAACAGCTGTTTTAACATTTAATTGAGGAGTATGGGGAAAGGAGGGAAAAAACCACATTCGGTTCATTTTCAAGCAGTACATCCACTGAGACAATACCTGAAAGCAGCCTGTGCATTAAAATATCTGATGAATTTAGCTGTCACCATTTTCAAAGCAGTTCTGCCTATAGGCTAATATTTAGGAACTTTCATAAATAGACTTCTTGACTGTGTCTCCTAGGCGTGATTAAAGTTAACCTTCCTCACAAGGTTTTAAGGCAGCCCTTTTTCCTGGTATTAGTATCTCTCTGTATGCCTATAACAATATTGCAGGAGCTAGCAAGTTAGAGATAAGATAATCATCCCATAGGTATTCAGGACAAAAATAATAATTTAAAAATTAAAAAAAAATAATCAGAGAAACTATAGACTGATATTGGGGATTTTTGGTGCTACAACTTCTTTTCAGAAATTCGAAATTGCATTTTCTAGGCAGAAAAAACACTGAATGGACATACTCATTCGGAGCTATGATATAAGTAACAAGAATATATAGTTGCAAAAACGTGCCAGTTGGAGTAGAAAAGTGACACTACAGCTTCTAAATGGTGTTACATCTCTGCTCATATCTGAAGTTAATACATTCTGTTGTTTATATCTTCACACAGCTTCTGAAACAACAATACTTATTGGACTACTGCCTCTGATAAATCAATTAAATAACCATTAATGCATATTGGAAAAAATCTTCAATTCTTCTATTCCTGCAATTACCATCAATGTATAGATTTTCAAAAACCAATGATAAAAAAATCTTTATTTTTCTTTAAGTAAAACTTTATCTTGGTCACTAGCTACTACAAATGAGCAGGAGTTTGAATACAAATATGGTTTCTGGTGCTATTCTGACATAGTCTGTAGCCGAAGACAAAACCTGCGGTTTCAGGTTTGATCTACAGACAGGCAAAATCACACACAAAAGATTCCTGCTATTTGGAGACAAAAGTTCACTTGAGCAGCTTCTGAGGTTTAATTTAATTTGGATCTAAACCAAAGTACCTTTCCTTTAGACATATTAATCTAGATTCAATTATCCTTTCAGTGCACCTCAATTTTCAGGACAGGGCAGAAAAATCTAAATAAAATTCTAGGCTTCTGTAAGAAAGAAACTGTGTAGGCTTTAACTGTAAGACCTTCCCACTCTCAAAATTTTATTTAAAAATGTATACTAGAAGATGAACTGGAAGATTCTTGGGGAACTTTTTCCCCAAGCCCCAACCTCAGTCATATATCTGACTTTAAAAATGCTAAAAGACAAGCTAAATGTCTTCATATTTTATTGTAGGCTGTGAGAATGACCTACAATAATGGCTTTTCAAAATACAACTATTAAATCCTGTAAACATCAGGGGACTGAGAATCTTTCTAGGCTGCCAGTCTTGTCATATGGGCAGAGTCCAAAAGCCCACTGAGAATGTAGCATTTATGTACAATGAGCTGCCAAAATGTAATTAAAATTTTTTTGAATACTTACATGTTAGCACATTTGAAAGAAAAAATTATCATAAAGAAAAAGGAAATGTAATTTATCACACTAAAATAAGTACGCTGAAGAAATGTGGGCTGCATTTTAGAGACATTGCCAACATCGGGTCATGTATGTCTATTCTTCTGCCAGTGTTAATCTTGCGCATTGTACTTTCCTTTCTTTCCCTTTTTAATTTTTTTTAATTCTATTTGAAAAATACGAGAGAGGAACACAGGAGGTGTGTGTGAGAACAGAAGCAGATGAAAAAGTGTAACGATATCACCTCATTTTTTACTACATATTCTGACACTGGGAATTTGGGAATACACCCAGTGATATTCCATCATTCAGGCCATTTTGAAAATCTTAAATTTATTACTGTTTTCCTTATCCACTGAGGAAAATAACCGTATAACTGCAGTATGCCCCTATGCAAATAAAAACAATTTTCATTGTCATAACTGTTGCATTTTTAAGGTGGAAATTAGCAACTTTTATATTACGTAGCTCTGTCTTTCATTTCAGTAGAAGAAGATTTAGGGCAGTACTGACAGGGTATTGTATACAGAGGTTTGTACAAAAGGGTAGGACTACTGACAGATAGCTCACCTTAACCTTGAGGGAGGAATTATCACTTACTGCCATTTCATTATTTGTGTCATTTATCTTGGAGCCAACAAACAGATGCCTAAATTAGGTCTGATACCTAGTGTCCTTCTATAATGAGGGATAAACATTTCTACATGCCACTTCATCTAAACCACAGACAGGACAGATATACGTCTCTTGTAAGACATCTTGCAGAGGATGTTTGGAATCTGAGATTAAAAAAGCAGAAAAGGCCCAGCGTAAGTATTTAGGCCTAGAAAAAAATCAACCAGACAAGCATCAGAACTGCAGGCTTTTAAAATACAACACTTACCTGGTTTCATTAAACTGAAATATCTACTTCCTTGCAGAAGAAAAATCTCCCTGGTTTTTTCCCCAACTTTTTGTATAATTGAACCTGTCAACACCCACATCCCAGTAAGTATACCAGGTGTGGAACTCACCAGATCTGATTTCATTACTTTCTTCCTGTGAGTTGTGCAGATCTTTCCTTTAGCAACAGATGAAAGATAAATATTATTTATTCAGAAAAGAGGCTGAAACATGACTAAAATACTCACAAAAATTACCAGAGGAATCTACAGTCCCTTAAGTACGTAAAACCTCCTTTTTCTCAAATGTTTACATGTTAAACAGTTAAAAGGAAGATTCAAATCTTGATTAGATTACCATAACTAATAAACAGCTATGACCATAAGCTAAAAATCTGACAGTGGCTGATGTAAATTCAGCACATGTAGGTGCAACAATCATGCCATACAGGTGTCTTTATAAAAGAAAAGCAACAGAATTCTCTTTTCTTTTTATTTATTTATTTATTTATTTCCTTCTCCTTAAGAGACAGTTTTGTATGTTTAATGATATTATCAGGATTATTGTATGTGGATCAGTCCAGAGTTTGTGCTTTTTTCGCCCCTAGAATCAGGGTCAAGACCATTGCTGGCTTTTAACAAGAGTAATAACCAACCTTTTTGCAACAAAAATCAGCCATAAAGATCAAGCTAATAACTACATCTGTGGAACTTTCTCACCTGAGCTCATTTAGCTAGCATTCCTATGCAAAAGCAAAAGTTTGGAGTGCTGGCTTTCTTTTTTTTAGTTTTTTTCCTTCCCTGCACCCCCTTCTCCAGATTATTTAGATGGCTTCCTACCCTGATCTAGGTGTAGATAATTCAGATCTTCTTCAGCCACCTAAATGGTCAAATACCAAATATTTCCTACAGTGTATACTCAGTTTTCCCCCAAAAGAAAAAGAAATGTAAATGTCCTTTGGTTACATATAGGTTACTATTTAGGAGTCCAAGCTAACCTTTGCAAAAGGTCAGACATGAATCAATTGCTGTATATTGACTTTGCTGAAGTGATAAAAACGTCTAGGAATACTTTTGTTCTGACAATGGTTCCTCTCACAGTAGCAATCCCTCTCTGACTGGCACCGGTGATTAAAAAATGGCTGCTGTGATAGAGCCATTGGATTTTATCAGAGCACCTATCATTATGCTTTGACAATGTTAGTCCTGTTACCAGGACAATGAAGGCAATTTTTGAAGTTGCTGTCTAGCCAGAATATTTGCAGGCTATCCAATATATTTAAGGAAGAGTTTCTTTTGTTAAGGAGGGCCAATGTAGCAAGGGTGGTGCATAGTTCTTCTTGGTAGCACTGGAAGATGGCAGAATAAGAGAGAAGAAAGACAGTAGAAGCTGATTATAGCAACAGCAACAGCAATAACATTGTGAGCAATTATTTCACTGAGCTGTCAAAAGACAGGATGCATGACAGAGAAAGTCTGCTAATCTTGGTACACTGAACGACAGCCATAACGTTCTGTCTTGGAACATGGGAATTTAACAGTTATCTAAGAAATGGAAAAAAGAGTTGTGATGATTTAAGACATGCAGCTTTCCAAGAAACATAAACATTTATGTACATAAATATGCATAAAATAAAACTATATCAGTCAATTGCCTAATGGGGTTGTTCTTTGTTAATGAAAACATCACAATAAAATCCAGCTTCTCATTTATAATCTGTTCGATCTGTTGTGGAATGCTTTGATGCAAGAAAACCTATATTTGATCATTAAAAAATTGAGATCAAATAGAGAATTAAAGATGTTATCTCTTTATAGATGTTATGGGAAGCTTATTCTCTTTCTGCCAGTGAAAATCTCACACAGAGGGATTGAAAAGTTTTAAGATCCATGAAGCAATTATATCGTGTTTAAATCTAATGACCAGTCTAATTATTTTTTTTTAGTGCCACATTAGGTCATATGTGGAGCCCAGACCTCTAGTCCTCCCTGGCAATGTGCAGAGTTATTGAACAGTTGTTGGCCAACTGTTGCTGGATCCCAGATTGCAGGATCAAGTAGCTACGACAAGTCCTCCTAGAAGCTATCACAAACAAAATGAAGCAAGTGATTGGGAAAGGCCAACACAGATTCACCAAAGGTAAATCATGCCTGACTAACTTAATCACTTTCTATGACAAAATGACATCTGTCAACATGGGGAGAGCAGTGACAGTTGTTTACCTGGAATTCAGCAAAGTGCTTGATATTGTTTCCCACAGCTTCTCCTGAATAAACTGGCATGGTACAGACTGGATGGGCACTCTGTGAGATGGGTAGGGAATTGGCTGACTACCTGCACTCAAGGTGGTGATCAATGGTTTTTCACTCAGGCTGGCCTCCTCTCTTAAGTGGGCTTCCCATAGGCATCAATACTAGGCCCCATACTCCTCAACATCTTCATAAATGATCTGGATGATGGGATTGAAAGCGCCTTCAGCAACTTTGCTGGTGAGATGAAACTGGATGGTGAGGTTAACATGTTGGAAGGGAGAGACTTGGACAGGCTGGAAGAGTGGGTTAGCAAGGGCAGTATGAAGCTTAGCAAAGACCAGCACAAGGTTCTGCACCTGGGATTGCATAACCAAGGAGCTCAGTACAAGCTCGATTCTGTGTGGCTGAGGAACGGCCTTGCTTAAAGGGACCTGGGGGTCCGGGTGAACAATAGGCTGAACACGAGTCAGCAACGTGCCACTACAGCAACAAAGGCAAGTCAGATACTGAGCTGAATCCACAGGGGCTTTAGTAGCTGAGATAGAGATATGATCATCCCACTCTACTCAGCATGTGTCAGGCCTCACCCAGAGTACTGTGTCCAGTTCTAGTCCCCACAGCTCAGAAAAGATGCAGGCAGAGGTCCAAAGGAGGGCCAAGAAGATGATCAAAGGTTGGAGAACCTGCCCTATAAGGAAAGACTGAAGGAGTTAGGCCTTTTCTCCCTGGAGAAGAAAAGGCTCGGGGGGAACTCCTCACAGTATTCTAGAACTTAAAGGGCAGCTACAAAGAAGACAGGGGCTCTCACTTCACAAAAAGCCACACAGACAAGACAAGGGGCAACAAGTACGAGTTGCCCAGGGGGAAGATTTCATCTCAACAAAACAAAGACTTTTTATAGTGAGAACAGTCGATCACTGGAACAACCTCCCCACGGATGTGGTAGAGTCCCCATCACTGGTGGTTTTCAAGATGTGATCTGACAGGGTTCTACATAACCTCATCTAGGCTCTCTTTCCCATGAAAGGTTGGACCAGATGATCTTCTGAGCTCCCTTCCGACCTGGGCTGCATGATACTATGATTCTAACCTACTGTGCACATAGCTCTGCATATGCGCAGGAAGTTGCAGTCAGATCTGTTGCACATTAGAAGAGAAGCTCCTGTCACTTTCGTGGTTAAATCACTTCATGTTTATCCATCACTCATTAGAGGATACTTCTTCCATATCCTTGATTCTCCAAGCTACTAAAATTTTCTTTCATTTTGTAACTCCTACATATCTTATGTATAACTGATAGTTTTTAAATGTTGCTCTGAATCCGTGCTGAGTACTCCTCAGTCTTTCCTGAGGGAAGAATTTTTCCAAAAGTGGTAAATACATTGCTTTTAATTTCACTGAATATCCTTGGTTTTGTACTGTCAGAGGTAAAAAGAGAATGTAACTCACTTTCCCTGTGGCTTTCATTATTTTGGATTTTTTTCCAGCATATCCAGTCTTGTTTCATCTAAAAGAAACAGCCTCAATCTGTGCTTATATAATGCCTTCAGCTTACAGGAATGTATGTATAATACATACGTATATATATACACACACACACATATATATAAAAAGTATCTTTTATATACATTTCTTTATTTATTTATAAACTAAACCATTCTAGTTCATCAGAAAATAATAGACACTTGTAGGGCATAGCACAGTTCACTCTAAGGTAGGCAGCTGAAACAAATCATGTGAAGTTCTTATTTCTCTCTGTTCACCAAGAAGAATAAGTTGACTATCTAAAACAGAGAAACAGAAATTGAGTGGATTCATTCTGCTGTTTCAGCAAAATACAAGACAGTTCTACTTGTCTTTGGAAGGATTTTTTGTATTCCCAGCCAGTACTTCAAGACTGTGGCATATAATACCTTGTGTATTGATGTCTTGAAGGACAATAGTGGATTGGATACCATTGCCTGTGTAGTGCCCACTGGTTTTACCCCTTTAATAGCTCATCCAAGAATGACAGTAAACCACCGAAATAATATAGAATAAGAAGAAATTTGTTGCCTATATGTACTAATTTACGTATGACAACAGGAGACCTGAGGTGGTTGGTTGATCTACAATAAGTAAATATGGAGATCTGTGATAATGACCGCTCCGGAATCCATTTCACAGAGACAGAGTTTGGGTTTGTTTTTTTCCTAAACAGCTTCATGCATCATGAAATGACAGGAGAAATGATGTTTCACTGAGATAAAGTACACACAAAATTTATATGCATTTACTACAAGAATAATTTCTCATGAGTGTGTAAGTTTTTTCTTCTTTCTGGTAAGATTATCCCAGAATGGCTGCACCAATCCAATAGTGCTGTTCTTACCCTACTAAAGTCAGTAGATTAGACTACTTGAAAGATTTCAGTTCATAGAAAATGTCAGCAGGTATGTTGTAATTCCCACAGTATGCACATTTAAGTAGGCACTTTTATCAGGGAAGTTCTTGATTTCAGATTTTTGTGGTTTGTGGGCTTTTGTCTTTTTTTTTTTAACAAAGGGAAAAATCTGGATATGTATGCCTTTAACCAAAACACATATTCATCCAATTACAGACTACTAAAAAGTATTTGAGTAAGAGATGTCCAAGATCATAGCATCTCTTCCCACATAATGCACAAGAGCATGGAATAAAACAAGTGAAACAGAGGAATCATAGAATCATTTAGGTTGGAAAAGACCTTTAAGATATTTTATTATAATTTCTAGAATAATACATAAAATACGAAGAACCCAATGCTGAGGTAATAAAAAGGCAGAAGAAAACCTTCAATACAAACATTATGAGTAGACTAGCTTTTAAAATATTATTTAGCTATCAGACACGAGCTCTCTATAAATTCTGTAGAAACGTAATTTGAGACAGACCACTAAATTTCCTACTCTCAGCCGTGTCAGCTAAGCACTACAAAAGGTAGGAAGCTATATGTCTCACTCTTCCTATCTTTTTTAGTTATTAAAAGTAGTAAGGTTGCACTCCCAAATGGAAGGGTTTTCCTAGCTCTTCTGCAGACATGCACTGTCAATATGCATTTCTATATATTTTCCCCTCATTCCCGCATCTTTGTGCACTGCAGGTACAGATACATTCCTAGTATCTGGTCCAAGGCTGAATTTTATCAGACCTGGAAAAGTATGGAAAATGTGTGTAAAACAACAAAGAGAGATATCTCTAAGGATCACCAACTGACAAGAAATGAGGTAATTTATCTACTTTCCTGCTGAGGAGGCAGCTATGGTGTTTTGATTAGCCTGAAAACTCATAATATATTTTTGTCATCTTGTAAAGTTTGAGGATGCTGATAAAGCAGCAATAAAGTAGTAGGAGAATATAGCATTAGAACTGTAGTACTAGAGGTAGAGTAGAAAATACAGCTGGGATTATTAAGTATTCAACCTCTTAAGATCTCCCTGCAGCAAACATGAGATCTCTCAAAGAGCACAAAGTACTGGAAGTGGAGTCCCATTCCAGATGATAAGACCTTAATTTCATTTTTGCTTCAAAGAAAAAGCATGAGTCATCAAGACGAGAACTTTGAGCTACATAAAAATGTTATCTGTATTAATGGGGCAAGTCCAGCAAAACGATGACTGGAAATGCTGATAAATAGAAGGTAGTTTAAATTATGCTGATACGTCTATCCCATTTTCTCAGCGGACTATGAGCAGCATAATTAGATTGTTTTTTTGCTCTGCATCCATAGGGCATTCATTCCTTGTGTCCCTCTCCTTTTTACAACTATCTGGGAGTGATATCCTCTGATATTAACAATGTCACTGGAAAATGAACCCTTAACAACATGCTTTCAACCAGAATACAATTTCTCTTATCCAAACCCAGCAAAGATACCTACTTAGTCATAATGAGCTGAACTGTGCAACCTGTGAAATAAAGGTACATGTGTCAGTATACCTTCAACAGATATAGGGATAAATCTAAAATTTTAATTTCATTTTCACTGCCTTACCAGAGTATTCTAAAGGTTAATGTATAGATTAATTTTCACCTGTCATTAAACAGGAGAACACAAAGAGCCCATTTAAACCAAATCTATGTGCTCTACGACTGTTGCTCTGCTGTGAAGCTCCTATAAAAACAAAGAAACTAATTAATCTTGGAAAATGACAGAACTGATTAAGGTGTTTGAACGTCTACATTGAGGATAATTTGAGATGTGTGTGTCCCACGTAGTTCCCAGTTGACACTCTAGAAGGGTGCAAGTTTTCCCCAGGTCTCAAGTTGAGCTCCAAGGGTGGATTCCACTTGAGGTTAAGACATCTAAACTTCAGTGTCTACTTGTAGGTTTCTGCACAAATGTCAGCTAGACTCAAGCTAACCACAGAGGTCTGAAAAGCTCTTAGTTGATTACATCCAGTGCTGCTTGAAAGGCCTTAGAGTACCTGAGGTATCGAAATGGCAAGTATAATATGGGATGAAAGGAAGTTTCACTCCCTTCTTCAGTGACATGGGGTAGCCAAGCAGGGTATGTTCTGACATTGTGACTATATTAGGTGACTGCGTTTACACAATGAATGGTCTTCTGGAAGTCTACTTTGGTGGCAGCAGAGTCATTTGATATGCTCCACTCCCCACATTAACTAGATGCTTAGAAACATGCTTGTAGCCACCTGCACAAAGACACGATAATACAGGTTTCTTATGCTTGAACTGAATTAATTCTACTGGGATGTGCAACCACTTTGTAATAGTGACATGGAATATGAAAGGTACACAGCACTCCTGTGTTATGATCTTGATCACTACAAAATTGGCTTAATGGCACTCGTACTATGAGCTTGATCACTACAAAATTGGCTTAAGTATACATAGAGAAATCTACTTAGCTTGTGAAATTTTAATTAAATAAACCCTGAGTTCAGCTGTATTTCCCACTGAATAGGCAGGTTAGAAGATGAGCAGTAAAAATCTGGAATTAATTTTTCCATAAACAAGTCATTGGAGTGCAAGTTGGATGTAAAATTCAAGGGATAATGGGCTAAGATGTTAACATTCCTTTCACGTTTTACCATAACCAGTATGATCAGGTATGATCTATACTGATTAGATCATCTGCCATCTCTCTTAAACAAATCAGTTTCAGGAAATGAAATAATTATCATACTGGGGAATGATAATGCACAATTGCTGAGGACTTGAATTTTGAAGAGCAATCCCACTTTATTATGATGTGGGTAAAAATGCTTGACTGGTACTCCTTCACATATGCCACATGATGAGAACGGTGCTGCTTTCCGTACTTAAAGACAGAAGTCATCATATGAGAAGACTCAATTTTCAGAAACCTTATACCTAACCAAAAGTCAAAAGTTGTGTATGATATGTTACATGTGATCTGTCAAGTTCAGCAACCAGTTTCTAGCAACCAAGGTACTGCTTGCAAAAAACCTGAAAAGATACAAAACATATTACTATTTTGATTACATTGCTAAGAAGCTCAGCCTGGGTATCAACATAAAGAAAAAGAAATCCTGTTCCAGCCATGATCTGAAAGAAAACCTGTCAAGATCAGTAGCAAATACTGTCAGTAAAGCACTGGTCTCTGCAGATAAATTCTGTTACTATGGCCACCTCTGCCTCAAGACTGTGATGGATGAGAAAGTCACACAGAGTAAACACCAGTGAAACTTTTGAGGAGATTAAAACATCTTATCCAAAAGAGGATCCAAGTCAGAACAAAACTAAAGGTATATTATACAGTCGTGACTTCCATTTTTTGGTACAACTAAGAAACTTGAACTATTTGTTGCTATGTTAAGCATCTCAATTAATTCAAAATGCATTTTTTTTCATACACCTCCTGGCATAAAATGAGAGGGTCAGACCCTAGACACTGAGACCTTAAAGCACTATTCCATACCATATAATGCTCCTGTAGGTCAGCTAACATAGCTTTGGGCATCTGCTATGTATTTTGATAAAAGATGGCCCAGAGCTATCATTATGGCAAGTTGAAATATGGTGAATGGCTGAAAGGCAAGACAATGAAATGTTACAGACACCCACAAGACATATCTTTAGTTGTCGTGTTAGTTCTGCAACAGGGGAACTTACACTAGATATGATCTGCTATAGCAAAGATGCATCAAAGCCTGGGAATAAAAACTGGGAAGTACAAAAGGCACCAGAGGAATACAAGTGTGTCACCAAGACCCAAGACACCTGTGTCCACAGCAAAAAGCTAATATCCCAGAAAAGCCATGAAAGTTGAGTACTTTTAAGCAAAGCTGATGAGAAGCTATCATGATCTAAGAACTATTCACATCATCGACACAAAATTTAGAACTTGGGACTCTGACTCAATCTGCAAACTAAACTCTTAAGACTCTCATAAAAGATTTACAGCCCAGTGATATCATATTAAGGAAGAAATATGCAAGTGATGTCGGGTATTGTTGAAGTTCATCTTAAAACAGCATAGCTTAGTGTGCCTCCATTGAAGTAAATTTTTAATGGGAATGAAGATATGAATGGCAAAATCTGCTACAGAACCTGTAACTGGTATTGCAGCTGTTACGAGGAATGTTCCTAATTTAATATCTTTAAATGTTCTATATTAACTTGCAACTTTAAAATATGCCCAGCTTTGTAAGATGAGATTATGTAATATAAAGTAATTTTACAACATTGTCTATAGGTTTCTTTGCATGTAATATAGCACTGGGGTTCTGCTTCATGTTGACCACATCATAAGACGTTCTGAAAAATATCAGCATGTGCATGTGAATTTAGGAATTTTCAGAGTAACGTGAGTTAGGCTGTATTCACTTTCGTATGAATCAAGTACACTCCATCCCTTTAGAACTATAGCATCTCAACACCTCATATACAGACACAAATAGAGGTAGGAGATTTCATACCAACAGATATTTTGAGAAAGATAAAAATATACTTTGAGAAACAGATAATTTTCAGAATACTGGAGGTATTAATTGCAAGTACTGAGTGAAGCAAGAGCTCTTTCAAAACAGTAGTGCATGATCATCTAATTGAGGTATATTAGGTAAATTATAAAGCATAAATTCATATAGCTAAGTTACAGTTGCCCAGGCAGACTTTTCTTTTTTTCTTTCCTAGCGTCTAAGTATTTGATTTCATAGTGTTAACATTTTTCCTAAAGTATCTTCTGCATGCAAATTTATGTAAGTCAATTATATCTGATACTAATGTTTTCTGTTTCTGTGCAGATGTTAACCATATAATATGCTGAAGTTCAGATGAAGGTAAGATTCTTGTCTGCTTCTATACAAGACTTTTGAAAAACTTCTTCAAGAATCCAGTCCCATAAAAGAACTTTTAGTATTTAGCAACTCCTTGCACCAGTTATTTTATCTTTTCACAATTAAAATTTATTACCATCTTCCTAGGCAGAGGAAATCCTTGATTCCGCCTCTTATTTCCCAAGAGTCTGCAGTGCCTCCAGTAGCAAAGAATGTGTATACAGCTGATTATACAGCATCAGAAGTGACAACACTGAGAGACTTAGCACAAGGAAATATGCTGAAGTAGCTTTTGTGCCTTAAAAGAATCTTTTTTATTTCTCTGTATGCTGTAGTCTAAGAGCTGAAAATGTCACCAGCTCCATTTAAAATATCTTGGAGCTTTCTACTGCTGATGTGTTATTCGTTCATAGATCTATTTTTTTTTTTTTTTCCTAGACAGGTACCTTAGTGCTTTCCATAGAAATATAGCTCCGATTTTTGTCCTAGTGTTACAGTGGATAAGCAAGGGGCAGGTAAGCTGTGCTGGTTTCCTAAGAGCTACTTTGTTGAAGTGTTTACATCAGTTATGCTTAGTCATACAGAGCTGGAGCTGCAAGAAGACTTGGCTAACGCATCACTGAACACTGCAGCACCTGAGCATTGATGCTTAGTGGATTCCTGGAACCTGGAGTTATGCATCC
This sequence comes from Ibycter americanus, assembly GCA_035590275.1. Taxonomy (NCBI): domain Eukaryota; kingdom Metazoa; phylum Chordata; class Aves; order Falconiformes; family Falconidae; genus Ibycter; species Ibycter americanus. The sequence continues at coordinate 88,366,924 of JAVJGI010000060.1, forward strand.
AGGTTCTCTAGCCAATGACCGAGGAGAGATAGGCAGCTTGAAGATAAATCTGTGCTGCAGTTATTTGTATGACTGCGATTTATGTATGCAGACAGAAGTTAGCTTTAGAGTAGCTTTGGTATAGACAAGAGTGTAGCCATTGCAGCACAGAAGTTAGGGGCTACTTCTGCATTTTGTAGTACAAAACTGTTGGATAAAATGAATAAATATTGTTATGGCCACATATCAGAACCAAAAATTCCTTTACAAAGAAGTGACCTTATTTCTGGGCCATAAAGTCATGTTCCCTTTTGCTTATTCACTCACTCTCCGCCCCTTGAAACTTGTTTTCTGCTATACTAGCATATAAGGTGAACAGAAGAGTAGCCACCTTTCCTCTGTAGCTTGCCACCAGACACTCTGTTGAGGGACTAGAGAGATGTGGGTCAGTTCCCTTCATGCAGAGATTTTCACCTCCTTGACAAACACTGTAACACCTAAGCACTTGCATCAATTACATGTAACAGGTGAATGCCTGCTGGACTCCTCTAGTTCTCTTTTAGAAGAAAAAGATGACCCTGATTTTGGATAACTTGTACAGCCAAACGACTAAACTTGACAGTAAAGCACCTAAATCTGGAAGAGAGCTAGTCCTTCTTTCTGTTATTTTTAAAGATACAGTTTTCTCTCATTCTTGATTATATTGTGATTTAAGCCATTAAAGGAAAGTCTTCATATAAAATTGCAAAAAAAAAAAAAAAAAAAAAAGAGTTCTTAGTGTGAATGTCTTAGGAAAGTGAAAGTTTTCATTATAACAGGCTCTTCATACTCTGCTATGAGTTAGCTGAATCTAACCCTGTTGAGTGTTCTTGGTGTTATAAGTACCTCTCTCACACTGTCAAATTTGATTTATGAATGCTGCTTATGAGAAAATGTTATGGATATCACATGACTAAAAAGTAGGAATGGCAGATATCAACCCACTTATGTGCTTGTGTGGATCTGGTCCTACCTTCCTTCTCTGAATCTAGGCCTCTGGAAAGAAAAATTGTGGAACAGTTTCAACAGCCAGACAAGGGAGTAAAGAGCATGTGCACTGCACCTCGTATTAGTCATGTTTCAGTTCTCTAGACAAGAATAACAGAAGCCTTAGGGCACCCTGCCTATGCTCTTTGTGCAAGGGTTCATGGCAGTGTTTGCAGGCTGCTGCAGAAGCATAATCTTGCACAGGCTGAAGTAGTTGGCTTGTCACAGGGTAACTTCCCCGCAGAACAAATGGGAGCAGACGGTGACAATTTGCATCTTGCAGTACACAGCAGTCTGCTGCCCCATGTCCAGGGCAAAGCTACAATCAAGCCCAAGGCAAACAGCGGTTCCAAGTAAGGGATGTTCTTTACAGTTCTGACAGGCAAGATAGAAGAGGGTTTAGGTCATTGACAGATAGCCCATTTAAGAAAGAAACTAATTTACAATGTCTGTAAGAAACAGAAGTTCTTTCTTAATGTCCCTTTGTAAAGTCTGGACAAGATATTCATTGTTTATTCACTTAAGGGTACAAAAGTGCTCATGAAGCAGTGCTGGGGACGTATTACCTGAACTACCACCAGCTACTAGCTGTATCTTTGGACATATATTGAAATAAAATATCAAATAATATGATCTAGAAAAAAAAATCCACTTTGTTCCATTCTCTAATCTAAAAGATTATCCTTCAGAATCATATTCGAAGCCATCATTTAATTATATACCATATTTCATTTACTGTCAGACGGACACATCAAGCTAAAACAGTATTTTGTCCATCTACTACAGCCATAAGTCGTTTCAGCAACAATGTCCATTGATTTTCTCTTTCACAAAATTCCTTAACAGTTTGTTTGACCTTCTTTCCAGGGATGATTGAGTAATCTTGTTTTTATTTTTATTCTAGAGGGTTCTAGTGAGAGAAAAAAAGCATGTAATATAAAGTTAACACCATTTAAAAAAGAAAAGAGGTATGCAGTTTTCTCTGATAGTTGTAGGAAAGAGAAAGAGGCATTTTTGTTTCCATCTGACCAATTAAGTGTCTGGAAGAACAGAAGCTGAAAAAACAATCTTTTAGCAAAATTGTCAGTAAAAATTTGCAAATACCATGTTATTGGTTCAAGGAAAACATAGGTCCCTGATGGTATTAAGGAAAAGTTAAATAGTATCCTTTGTTTACTATAAAAGATTTATTTTGTGAATTTATTCAAGCAAATTAATAAATTGACTAATGCAATGAATTAGTGTGCACTGAAGAGCCAATTATCAGCTGAAGAAGAAATAAAGGAAGGGCATTCCCAATTAGTCAGTAATTCAGTGCAGGTGGCTACCCTTGTTTAGGATAAGTAAGCAGTCTCCAGAAGTGATAACATCTCATGAACTGTGAAAGGAACCTTAACAAAGAGACAAAGCATAAATTTCTGATATGATTTGAAGTCTGATATTCAATCTGTGACTTTAAAAAAAGGCGGTGCAAACTACAACTTTCAAATGGCAAAACAGACAGACAGGGCAGCTGCTTTGAAAAATAATGTTAAACAGAAAAACTCATGTTGCTGTAATTTTAGGAGTTGTCAAAATGTGTTTTTCATACTGTCTGCAATTTCAGTTGCTTCCTATTCTCTTTTCTAAGAGTAGAAGTCATATGGGAATGCGTGTAGGAATCTGCATGGGGGAATCTTTCGTGTTTGGTTTCTAATTAATTTGAATACATTTGGTTAGCAGTTTTATGCAGAGCTGGTAGAAGAAAGAATCAATCATTTAGAACTTTGTCTCTAAGTTCAAGTTGTTGAATAGTTTGCTACACCATGCTGACAATATTGAGTTCTCATTGGGTTTTACCGGAGACAGCTCAGACAGAATTAAATCAAGTAAAGATAGGTTGACCTCCTACTGCACGCACTGGCCTTCACTTTTGTTTCTGAACAGTAGGAGAAAATCCATCGTGAACATTTGCTTTTGCGATGGGCTGTTATATTATTTCAGCTGTGCAACTGCTGTAAGAACAGAGAAGTCCCTTGCCAAAACCAGGATGAACGCACTTAAAATTGTCTGTGGGAAGCCTGATCAAAATCTACAACCACCACAGGCTGGTCACATAGATTTGCATGTTTACGCAACATGAAAGGTGTGCTGAGCTCGAGATTCTAAGTTTGTCAGCCCAGGATGTATTCCCAGAAAAGACTTCTACATCTCCTGTGTAGTTAGGCAAACAGAAGTTTGTGTGCAAAAGTCTGAAGAAAGTGATTACGATAGCAGTCACACTAGTTCTTCATCACTTATAATGCTTTTCATCCAAGGGTCTTTACTTTGTTCTAGAAATATATTAGCCTTTAAAGGATACCTTTTGGAAGGAAACTGAAGCTTCTTTTTGTTTAATTCCTTTATTAAAAAAGGCAAAAGTCTGAACTGATCTCCATAATTTAGACATTCAGATGTGATTTATTTTATTAAATTTTGTATCTCAGCTCACCTCACCTTTCCTGTCATGTCCACTTTGGAAACTCACTATGCATTTAAATTGAATAACCATGCAGAATTAGACCTGTAAAGGTCCTAGGCAATTTACCTTGCCAGCTCTCACAAAGGCTTGGAGTTTGCTCCACTGCCAACTGTTTTCCTATAGCCTCCCTAATCTTTCCAACCCTTAACTAACCTTTACTAATATAAAGCCATAGTATCCCAAGCCAGAGTTATACTGCCCCACAAAAAACCCTTAATGAGCCAAATATGTATATAATGAAAGTCAGAATTAATTAGTTAGTTTGCTGGTA
>JAVJGI010000060.1:88376782-88396515 GCA_035590275.1 Ibycter americanus
ACAGCTGACCTGAATCAAAGAGAGGGATATTCCATAACATGTGATAGTATGCCTAGCAATAAAAGCATAAAGAAAGAGGCTGCAAGAGGGAACATTGGTGGTTATGGTGTTTATCTTTGCAAGTAACTGTTACCTGTGATGAGGACCTGTTTACCAGGAAGTGGCTAAACATCTGCCTGCAGGTGGGAAATGGTCAATAAATTCCTTATTTCGCTTTGCTTGCACACATCGCTTTGCTTCACTTACTAAACAGCCCTTATTTCAACCTTCTCATTTTTGCTCTTTTGGTTCTCTCCCCCATCCCACTGTGGTGGGAGAGTCAGTGGGCAACTGTGTGAGTACTTTGTTGCTAGCCAGGGTCAGCCCGTGATATTACCACATTCATATATCCACAGACACATAATAATATTTCTTGCTCTCCCTTGCTCTATGTCCATTCCTACTTAGCTTTCTTCCAGTTTTCATGTTTAAGCCATGACTTGTTAAGAGAGCCGTGTAGGTCACACTCAATACCTATAGTAAAGCAAAAGGAGTAGTACTTTCCACATTCCTATTGAAGAGAAAAAAGTAACACAGCTACAATCCATGCTTTCATCAGCCTCTTCTATAACGAAGCCTCACTGCTTGACCCTGTAGTCTGCTTTCATCCTGCTGTAGCCATATGACTTTGGATCAGGTAAGAATACCTAGAACTTGCACTTTGTTGTGAGATGATAAAAAGAGGACTTCCTAGAGGGAAAACACATAAGAGAACAAAACTCTGACAAAAGGAAAATATTTTATTGTTACCAAGTTGCGGTTTTCCTCTTGAAAATTGAAGTAAACTTTGCTGGTCTTATAAAAGGATAGTAAAAAGAAATAAAATCTGAAAACTGCAGCCACAATTCTGTATAGGGCCAGCACACAGTACTCAAACTTAGGTACCAAAGTCCTCTCAGGTAACCCTGAAAAGTGTACAAAGGGCTAGCTGAGGAAGCTGGCTGTGGTAACTACAGAGCTTGTTTTCTTTTCACAGAAAGACCATGCGATGAGCAGGTTAGAGGAGGAACTGTACCAACCCTATTATTAAATTGCTTTGTCAGGCAATAGAAAAGGAATCTGCTACAAGTGTATACTATTTAGTATCCATGATAGTATTTCGTTTATATCTAGATACACGGATCACCTGAACTTAGGAAGAAATAGAGCAGCTCACTTCTAAATCCCCACACTGGTCAGACTCAGGATTATGGTTACTATCAGTCTAGTCACTTTGCCTCACGGTACCCTTTTACACCTTATTCTAAAGCTTCTGGTACTGAATATTATTAAAGAATGGATATGAAGTGAACTGAGCCACAAGGCCTGCTTTAGAATAAGTGTTTCGTATGTCAGTGCCATACAACTATTTTTTACTATTTGTAAGCAAGAAAAAAAGAGATACTATTTAGCACTCAAAATGGTTAGGATTAATAATAAATAACTAATAAAAGAAAATGAAGGTGAATATCATGGGGATAGAGTTGGTGTAACCATATATTATATTTATATATAACCATATAACCACACTGTGTATGTGAAGAGCTTGTGAAGTCCAATAATTTCCATCAGTTTATGACCAACTGTAATAAGTACGCATGGATATACTGTAGAAAGCAATCCTATATCAGCAGAAGGAAATAGACAAATAAGTAATTTTGAACTGTAATTTATATTATTCAGCAATCTAACAAAATAAATATCATATCTGTTTAATGGAACTATGAAAGTTACTTTCATCTTGGGGCTCAGAGTTAGAACCAGAAATTTCCAAGTTAAACAGTAAAAAATCTGCCATATTCCATACTAGGAAAAAAAACCAACCCACCCCCCAAAAAAAAACCATAAAGGAGGTGGAGAACATTTCTTAAAACCGTAAAAAAGTACTCCAGGTGGAGATCATTAGTAAGAATTTCAGTTTCATGCCAGAATATGTTTCCAGCAACAAATAAATGAACAGGCTAGTCACATACTGGGTGACATACTAAAAGCCATGCAAGATATTTTACGTAACCTTCTTCAAAGTACTGTTGATTGAGTTAAAATTGGATTTCTGTTCACACTGATTATCTAATATGATAGAAAAATACACAGTCCAAGAACAAATTTAGATTTCTGTGGAAAATTAAACTGTAATGTGGGGCTATCCACCGAGGCATTAAATATAGCTATATAATTGTATCTGCAGATGACAACTGTGATATGACTGACTTCAACTGGTTTCCAGTGAGGGCTTACAACAAACATGTACACAAAGGACAGACATTTCCTCTGAAATATTTGGAGGGGATAATTGATTTCCACAGTACACTTTTCATAAACAATCACAGTGCTTGAAACTTCTGAAGTAGCAGCTCAGTTGTGAAAGTCTCTGCTACTGAATCACCAAGGTAGAGTTCTTTATATGGTCCTGTTCACAAAAGAAAGAAACTGAAAAGCTATAAGCAATTTGAGTAGTCATCATTCAATATCAGTCAGAGCATTTTAACAATTCTTTCTTTCTTTTTTTTTTTCTTAAATGAAAGAGTGCCAAAATATATTATTTTAAAACTATAAGCTTTGCTTTCAATCCAGGTCAAAATACCTGTAAAAATGATATAGCTTTTTGAAATTATAACATTAATAAGAAACAGGTACACAAAATGTAGGATGATTTTTGATCAGCTCAACAATGTAGTTAAGAAATTAAACAAAAATAAGTGACTAACAACATCCACATACTTGTTTAATTAGTAGTTATGAACAATTAAAAACATCAATATTCTATTTATGATTTAACAGATGTTTCCATGAAAGATACTGACTATGCTTATAACTGACCATAGGCATAACTCCATGTGGACACTTCACTAGCTGTCTTTATTTGAATTATTATTTTCTGTTTTTCTATTTCTACAATAGTCTGTGTGTGATGATGGGACAGGCTTGCGCAGAAGTTTGGGCTCTTAACTCATGACAAAAAATGCATGTAAAGAAGTGTAGCGGTCAAAATACAACAGTAGGTGAAAACCATAACCTTTGTTACCCTCCTGAAATAGCCTTAATATGCAATACAAAGGGGATGGCCAGAGCAGTAGGATGTCCTTTCTACCACCCAAAAGTTGCAAGGTACCAGGGGATTTCATATCTGAGGGCATCGTGGTTTAACCCTGGCTGGCGACTAAGCCCCACGCAGCTGCTTACTCACTCTCCCCACAGTGGGGTGGGGGAGAGGATCAGAAGAGTAAAAGGGAGAAAACTCGTGGGTTCAGATAAAGACCTTTTAATGGGTAAAGCAAAAGCTGCGCATGCAAGGAAAACAAAACAAGGAATTCATTCACCACTTCTCATCAGCAGGCCAGTGTTCAGCCATCTTCAGGACAACAGAGCTCCACCACGTGTAACGGTTACTTGGGAAGACAAACGCCATAATGCTGAACATCCTGCGCCCCTTCTTCTTCCCTCAGCTTATATATACCCAGTATGACACCATACAGTATGGAATATCCCTTCGGCTAGTTCGGGTCAACTGTCCTGGCTGTGTCCCCTCCTAATTTCTTGTGACCCTCCAGCCCTCTCACTGGCAGGGCCTGAAAAACTAAAAAGTCCTTTCGTATACGCATTACCTAACAACAATTAAAAACATCACTGTGTTGTCAACATTGCTCTCACACCAAACCCAAAACACAGCACTGCACAAGCTATTAAGAAAATTATCTCTATCCCAGCCAAAACCAGGACAGAGGGACAGCTGCCAAACAAGATCCTAATATGTGTTGTCCACACCCAGCTGGGGTAGAATACCATTGAAAAGATTTATAATCTTTATGCTTTTACCAATGGCTAAGCAGGGGAATATTGGTCTTCTTCCACAGATAGCACCCCTACACATTTTTTAATATTTTTAGAAATTATAAAAAGTCCCTACAGATACACATGCAGAGTTAATCATAAAGAAAGTTGTGTTGCTCCTGTACTCTTAAGCTGCCTGTCTGAAGAAAAACCTATCAGAGTGCAATGCAGCCATACACAAACTAGAACTGCTTTAATTTGCAGCAATAAGAAAAGTGTCTCCAATGAGCTACCCAGTAGCAAGAAAATAGGTGATGGAGAATAAAACATGTTCCAAATGCTTCTCCATTGTGCAGAAGAATTTTTTGTTGCAGCTAAAGAACTAGAATTTAATATCTAACGTTAACATTTTGTATAGATCTTAGTGATTATGTGAGGCCAGAATGTGACCCTTTCTTGTCATCCAAAAGTCTTTATGCACTTTGAAAATAATTACTATGTTTTACAATATATTGATGGTCATATTTACTTGAAATATTTGTATGCACCTAAAATAATTGTTATGCCATCTTCATGCAGAAAAATTTCTTTAAACTATACTCAAGAAAAGATACATAAATATGAACCTCAGGTAAAGGTAGTAGTTCAATATAGCAGCAAGCTATCATGATTAAAACCAGAAAAAGATAACATGCTTTCACCATTAATACTGTAAACACACCTGATCAATCACATAAGTAAACATTCTGGATGATGAAAATTAAAGGAACAATAAAGGTGCGGTTATGATCCTTATCAGGGTATAGTATAGGTACACAAGGTGTACAATAGGGCTACTATAAGAGTAGTCAAAGGAGAATAACTGAATCTGTTGTTAGATGCCTGGAGGAAGAGAGACATCTCTGACTTGTAAGGCACTTCAGCTGCATCTTGCTGTACCTGGAACATTCCTCTTAGAAATCCTACCAGGGTATATATAAAAACCTTGACAGTTGTGAATGGAGTTAAAGATAAATACTAAAATAGAAAACATAAAGCTAGTCATTTCAAGCTAAAATTTAATAGACAATGTAAATCATATTTTATTGCCCTGTTATAAATAAGGCAAAGTAGGTATGAAAAGGAACATAATGAGCTACAATGGAGGCTGACATAATTTGAGGTAGCTCCTTTGGAATTGAACTGGATTTACATCTGATGAGGGTTCTTTCCTACAAGGTGCTTTACAGACTTAAATAAAACAATGGATGAGGCAAGCAGGTGGTATAAAACATATCAGGGGAGTATGTAACAACAGGTTGATACAAATAAATAAGATATATTAAGACTTAAAAGGATGTGATTTGTTACAATTTAGTTTTGCTGACTCTGCTTTGTAGTATGACTGTGAAAGGATCCTAACTCCCACAGTTAAGAAACTGTAAATGGTCAAGTAAGCCGAGAAAGGGGCATCAAAAGAGGAACATACTGAGTGAAGGAAGCACCTATGATGAAAGAAATCCACTTTTCAGTCATAACTAATTTTATTATGAAAGAAAAATGAATTAAAATTGGTGAGAAGAAAAGACATATGAAGAGATGTGCGTATTTGTATCGGTTGCAATTGCTTCTGCTAATTTCCACAGGTCTCATCCCTCATCAAGCCCTCATCCTTCCAAAAGGGGAACAACTATCAAACCTTTAATAAATAAAATATCAGAGAAAACTCACACAAATGAAAGCCGGGACCTGGTGGAGTCAGGTGAAATCATTCCACTGCTTTCAGCATTGTCATGTTTCAGCAAGAAAATCTTGTCCATTTACAAGTATCTCCTGCCTTCTACACCTTGGGTGCTTTTCTCCAATTTTAGTTATGGTGAGTAAGTCTTACCAGCTTTGTAAACTACTTCTTAGATCTAATATTTTAATTAACTCATAAATTGGTTTGGACTTTCCACACTGTTTCTAAACTGGTAAAGTTATTTTATTACAACAGAGCCCAACTCTGCCCACTAGTATGAATCCACATTTTCCATTGATTTAATGGAGTTACTGTATTTCAGATATTCTGATCTTAAAGAAGAGACATGTAAAGAATAAAGGTGTACTCACCCCACTCCACCCCATTAAATAGAGAATAACATTAAAACATCAGAAGAACTGCAATATGGGCATAAAAAATCACCACAATAAACATTTTGCATAATTTGGTGTGGTTATTTATCTGCCTTGTAGCAAGAATATATTTTAACTTTCTTAACTGATATTAAAATTAACAATTTAAAACAAAATATGTTAAATTAAGAAGTATCAAATGGATCTAGAAATAAAAACATTGAGCTCTTCCATTGAAAATTATAATTTGAAAATTAAATTTGTAGTTATTAATGTAGCAAAGCCTTTCTCTTTTGAAAGCAAATTATAACCGTCTGAACTGCATGATTTTGATTGTTTATTTAAGAGACAAGCCTTTTATATAACCACAGAAGAACAAAGTATTCTAATTATTCTACTTATTCCTAAGTATCTGTACTCCAACTTCAATTATTACTCATTTTGTTATGGTCTTTGGCCAAATTGCATGTTTTATTCAATGAATTACCTTACTTTTCCCTACACTTTCCTCACAAATGATGCTTTGCAAGAGTTTTCTCATGTCTTGTGAGATTATCTCAACCCCATTGTAAAACTGAAAAATGTACTACCTTTGAACTAAACACACACCAAATATTATTCATGTTTTAACATTGGAGTGGTTACCTCAAGAGATTAATTAGTTAAATGTTATATATGGTATAAAATAAGTTCTCACTGAAGAAGAATGTGAGAATCTACTGTGAACACCTTAAATACAATATGACTTACATATTCCTTTTTGAGGGCTGAGGTAGAGGATAAAAGAGGATTAATGCAGAAACTATTATTTCTGATCAACAAATGGACCTGGAGAATCAAGGGAGCTCTTTAAAAAAAAATAAATAATCAAGTAGTTAATTGAGGCTTGATATTTCTACTTTAAAGAGTTCAGTTTGTGTGGCTACCATTCCAAACTTGGAAGCAAAGTCAATGCTGTATTTTACAAACATGTGACTAAGACACAAAAGCAAGTCAAAACAGGACACAGTCTATTTCAAAAAGGTATGACAATATCAGTATAATGAAAGTAGAAAAAATTCTTTTTCTTTGAAAAAGAAATAAAACATCTTCTCAAAACAAATTTGAATTATTTTTTTTCAGATAAGAGATATTTTGTGCAATAATTTACTAGGCAAAGGAATTATTTGGGGGAGAAAGCAGTCTGTTCAGTTCAGAATGGAAGATAATTCTCACTGACAAAACAGCAACAGAAAGTCACAGGAAAAAAACGGGTAACAAAGAGGAATGGAATAAAGATTTTGATTAACGTCGTCAGGATCCAAGGTGTCTGTCTGATCAAAGTGAAGACGTAACTACAGATACAGTCATGTTTCATCTGTTTGCCAGCCTTTCTCAGGTTAACCTGAGGTACAGAAATTGAGCAGCAGAGGTAATCACCCCTTGCTGGTTTTCCTGTTAATGTTGAACCCCCTTATGCGGAATAGAGGTAGCTCACATCAGATGCTGGCTGAGCATGATGCTCTCAGGCCAGCAACTGTTGATACATCAACGCATTCTTCTACCTTCTGCCTGTCACTTGTAACACACACTTAGTCCTTCCTGAGGTACTGAAGTACACTTTCTAGGTGCTGTCTACCTGAAGATTTGCACAAGTGCCTCTTCTGCCTGGTGTTAGACCTCAAATGTTGCACACAAGTTTTGCTCTAAAGTATCTATCCTCACAATTTTCTTGAATATCAGACACGATCCCAACTCCAGGTCAAGACCTCTTGGTTTTTTTGGATTCTCTGTAACCCTGTCATCACTACTCTTCCTACGCACCTGCCCCATCCCACCCTTAGTTCAGCTGTACATTGACCAGGGGCTGACCTATGACATGGCCCAGCTACATAACCTAATTTACAGAATTCTAATAAAGAGAATTTTAAGTTATGCAAGAAAAAAAAGAGAAGGTTACAGAAAAAACTGACTGCAGAAGCACTGATCAGTAGTAGCTCAAGGTTTCAAAAGGAGAAACACCAATACGGAAGACCATAAAATCATTATTAAAAAAAACAAAGAAAGAAAAGAAAAGAAAAAAAAAAGAAAGTGAAAGACAGCAACTAAACCACACTCAGGATCTTTCCTGAGGGCAGCTGAGACTCACCTTTCTCCTCCTGACTGATGCCTGGCCAGCAAGCAAGGACTCTTCAGGCATTTTACAGAGGATAGTAAGCATACTAATGTTTAATCTGCTAGCTCTTTAAATACTATTTATCTTTAGTGTGCATTTATAAGTAACTAGTTCATTTATGTGTGTGTATATATGTATGTATGTGTGTATGTATGCATGCATGTATATATGCAGGTATGTATGTATCTCTCTCTCTCTTTGGAGAGTGTTTTTGCTTACAGCTGAGAGTGCCTGGACAAAGTCACCCAGATTGATACAGGCAGGCAGTGTTATGTTTAGAGAGAGCTGCAGGTGATGTTAATTTTTGTGTGCCTTTTGCGTATATATATAAATATTCACTACAAGAGATGAAAAGAAATTCCAAATAATCTTATTTTACTTTCATAACATTGAACTCCAGATAGATGGCTATGTGTTAGGACTCTGCTATTATCATGCTATCAAGACATGGAAAAAGAAGGTATGGTGTTTAGGCAATATTATGCATGTGAGAGGGGAAAAAAACCTCACACTAACGACAATTTAAATACCATGTTTTTTGCAAACAGTGTGAATAGTATAAAGTTCTGGAAGGAAGCAAAGACAAACTCTATCCTCAATTTCACTTCAAAATAGGATCTCAGACCAGATATGCATGAAGACAAAAATCTTCTCCATGAGTGTCAGCACATAGAAAATTACAGTAATAATATATTCAACTTGTATCAAAAAATCATACCAAGCATTATGTGCAGTAGAGTTACAAATCTTCACATAATTTCTCTGAGACATGCAGTACTTATTATCTCCTGCTTCCTTTTTGATTCCTAAAACAGTATTTTAAGTACAGAATTATCTAGGCTTTCAAAGTCTGTATTATGCTTTTGTTATTAAAATTATAAATTAAACCTGGGTTTTTTTTAATGTGCAATTTGGAACTAGGGGTGATGGTATGGAAATGTATTCCTAATACATGGATTGTCAAGAAGAGATTTGAATTTAAAGACTGGTATTTACGTAAATAAAGGTACTTCACATTTTACAATGTACTTTAATGTGTTATTTAATCTGAGTCATTTATCCATGTGATTCCATTTAACACTGAAATGCTTCACATTTTGCTTCACACAGCTTGCAGAGACAGATTTCAAGATACATATACTGGAAATTCACGTTAAATCAAGGAACATAATGTAAGCACGAACAAACAGGGTGGCAACACAAAATTTCTTGTTATGCATTTAGACATGCCCAGCGAGAACTACATCATTATCTGCAGAAACAGGGTAGATTCTAGCTGAATGAAACAGTGCAGCTATTACAAAATGTTGCAATTCTTCCCATTGCCGAATATGATTTTATGCTAAAAGCTAAGATCAGAGAAAGTGAAGTTGCCAAAATTTAGCTTTTACAGGTAATGCTCAGATGACTTTTCTTTCTTGCCATCTCACCATGGAAAGTCTAAAGTTTTGCATATACTTCAGTTTTCAATACTATAATTTCCTAGGCACATGACAATTCATTTTCTTGTTTTCATACTGGTTACTCTTGGGGAAATAAGTGGCTATTTGTGCCTAAACTTCAGCTGATTCTGGTAATGTGGGGTTCCTTAACAAGCAGAGTTAAATTTGTTTTCAGCCTTACAGATCAGGTCCCAGACAAACTACATTAGCCACTACTTTTGCTGGTTACAGGAGGGCATAGTGAGAGCATGCTGGATTAGTGCATTCAGCATAGGTGTTCACTTCTCTAAGAAAAGACTCTCTCAAACCTTCTAGAAGGACTGTGTCCTAACTCTTACATTAAAGTCTTGAAGGAGATGGGGCTTTAAACACTTCCTGTTGAAGCTAGATGAAATTTAAAATTTGTGAGTCAGAAAGAAGAACCTAGATGAAACTCTAAGACTTAGAGTATATGTGGCCAGCTGGGCAACAAAATTTCTAGTCCTTGCTTTAAAGACTACAGGTGTGGGGGGTTTTGTGTTGGGTGGGAACTGGGTGTGTTATTAAAAAATTAATATATAGTACCAAGACATTGGATCAGAACTTGCAGCTAACTACCTGTTCTCAGGTAAATAGATACTGCAGGTTTACAAAGCTAGAGTTACAAGCTTTTTTGTTAATCCTTAGCACATCATCTTTAGCAGAAAGCACCAAAAATAATCCAATTTACAGAATATATTCTGGTTATTAAGATATTCTGTTGGAAAGTGAAAAGGAAGTGTGAATGAACATCATCTACCAAATCATCACCTAAAAGGCACAGGTGGTGAAATCTCCTCTTTTAACAGCTATTTTCTGAAAGAAAGCACTGACTTTACTTTTCTGGGGTGAAGAAAAAGGTATGGACACATAACTTTCACCAGAAGGCTTCAGGTTGAGAATCTTCATTCAAATAAGGAAACAGGATTTGTGATACATCTCTGTTATAAGTGGTGTTTGTTTGTTTCTTCTCTCACTAGCCAGTTTAGAAGCTTTTTGTTACACATGGCTTTAGATGACTCCTTTCTCAAAGTACAAGGCAAGGAGTATGTATTCTGCAGTTCTTAACCTTGTGTACTGTATGGAAAGCCTGTCCTGAGACTGAGAGGTTCAAAGTTCTTCCTGGATTTTTGTATAGCTGTTTCTAGTCCAGACCTTGAAATACGTAACATAGAAAATTTTGAATTAATTCCTGTAACTTATAAATTGCCTAATACTAAGAAGAATTTTAAAAGAAACTTAGAATTAAAATAAATAGTTTTCAGGATCTGGACCATAATGGTTAATAAACTCTTAGGACATTAGAATTTTCCTTCTTTTTTCTTATTAGTTTCCCCTTTCCTTAATGTTTTTATTGAAATTAAGAGAAAAGCAACCATTTAATGTTAAATTTTAACATGATTCACAAATGTATGATGGCCTTTCACTTGTTTCTTTTTCTGAAAGATACCAATTTTTATTCCTGAGGCAGTACCCTTTCATACTGACAACAGTTAATAATCCATTTTTTCCATGAGTTTTTGGTGAATTTTTAAGTAGACTGTAGCACAAGGGTTTAAAGAATTTAGAGAAAATATGGTTTTATTAACAAAATCTCTGTTGCTCTACTATAGTACTGTATAAATGTCAGTCCAGCTTCATCTTCTCTGAAGTAAGGTGTCATCTTGAAAATTGTACTTTTAACTGCAACTACATTATATTTATATATTTAAGCCTTCTGTCATTTTTGTAAATGTCAAATAAGGGTGGGATTTTTACCCCTCAAGATTTGTTATAGGGCATTTGGGGTTCAAACCTTCAAGCCCAATTTCAAGCCTTCAAGATTCTAGACACCCAGCTAATACCAGATGACATGATTTCTTATTCTCTCATAAATACTGTGCAGTCCATGGAAGAAAAGTCAATTTAATGGTTTATCTCTTTTCCTATTCTCTTTTACTCTGTAGCTTATTCCATCTTGAAATTTTCAACTTCATCCTTCACTGATCTCTTATTTTGCAGTGTTCAAAATCTTTTTAGAAATGTGGTTAGCATCTCTTAATACACATATCTATTTCAATTATCTCTTTCCTTTCTAATATTCCCTTTATCTGTTTTACTGGTTTTCATCATTCTTCTCAGATTTCTATTTCATCTCTCTCTGCATTTTTAATATCCTTTTTGTCTTTTTTAGCATTTTTCTCAAGGTCTGCAATTCACAATTTTCCTTTTCATTGGATAGCTCTTAAAGGAAGATTTATCTCATAATTTTAGAGAATGTTTATTTCTGTTAACTTGATAATTATCTGACATTAAGTTAATCAACATAACCATCTTCTGCAAACTTTTAAAAACATGAAACATTTCTTGTTAATTGTTTCCTTCCTAAATATCATTACATTTATTTGTAAAGCATCCCTTCAGATATGGCCTGCTTGAAATTAGACATTCATTCTGGTACTTATTCATGCCAAATTTCATTCCAAAAGAAAAAGATTTGCACAAATACAAATCCAGTGACCACAGAACAATTTAGCATTTCAACTATTTTTGTTTTATACACTGCATTCATTATGAAAATGGCAACCTTTACTTGGGTCACTTTTTCTGTTTTCCAGGGCACATTGCTTCAGCCTCTCCTCTCCCTTCCAAAACTCCAAATGTCAATATATCCATCTTTCATGTTTTCATTTTATACCATGTCTATTCCAATAAATGCCTGTGCTTCTAAAATCAGTTATAACGTAAACTGTATTATCTCTATAAGCCATCAGTACTTATCTGAAGATATCATAGTCTTCTTTATATTTTATAGCTTTCAATTCATAACTTACCTCCATTTGTCATTCATAAGTATATCTGTTCTTTCTATGACACATTTCATATAATTCTCCCCCATCAGTCCATGTAACAGTTCTGCCTCTAGTTCCTTAATGCACTGAAGTATAACTCTTGAAATTCTTATTTCTTTATATTATAGGTATCTTTTTTTTTTGTTTTCCACAGCTAAAATGAGGCTCCTTTCCCACTATAGCTACCAATGTAACCTAAAATCTTCCTGTAAATCCTTGTGCCAGTTCATACCCTGAACAGTTACATGGTTATGCTCATTTCTTGGGTCTGTACTTTTATTTATAGAACTAGTGGAGTTTCCAGTTCTCCCCACTAAACTACTCTTGAGGACTCGGATCCAACCTGTATCTTTCTAATCCTGAAAAGATTTACACATGCATAATCATATAGATATGCATAGTCTCACTGAAACATATGTATAAATTATGCATAAGGCTTTGCAGGATCAACAGCATAATTCTTACATCTGCCAAAGGACTTTCATGTTGTGGTGGGTTGACCTTGGGTGGATGCCAGGTGCCCACCAAAGCTGTTCTATCACTCCGCCTCCTCAGCTGGGCAGGGGAAGAGAGAAAATAATTTGGAATGCTTATATCTGGAAGGTCAAGATAAGGATAGGGAGAGATCATTTGACAGTTACTGTCATGGGCAAAACAGACTCCACTTGGGGAAAAAAATAATTTAATTTATTACCAATCAAATCAGAGTAGGATGATAAGAATAAAAAGTAATAACACACCGTCCGCTCACACCTCTCTTCTTCCCGGGCTGAGCTTCACTCCCAATTCCTCTACCTCCTCCCTGCCAGTGGCACAGGGGGATGGGGAATGGGGGTTGCAGTCAGTTCATCATACACTGTGTGCTGCTCCGTCCTCCTCAGGGGGAGGGCTCCTCACACTCTTCCCCTGCTCCAGCATGGGAGAGAGTGCTCCATGAACTTCTGCAACGTGAGTCCTTGTTGCAAAGGAGTGGTTTAGCTCACTTAAAGAATCACCATCAAAGGTATTAGCAAAAATAGTTTTAATATGAATTTGTGGGAGGGCATCTTCACAAAGTTTGATGGCAAGATTCGCTCTTAATTAATACATAGATGAAACACACAAAGGGAGATTGAGTTAGAATGATTTACACAGAGACCAGAGATGCAAAAGGGTGAGGGAGACTCTCCTGTTGAGTCATGAGGTTCAGCATAGACCCCCTTGCTTTCTAAACTCCTGATAGAGTTTAGGTGCAGCTAGGTCCAATCTTAGTCTCAAACTTGGACAACGATTTATGTCTAATGGAAGAAATATAAAGAGTAAGGAAATCCTCTTATTGAATCATGAGGCTCAGAACAGACCCCCTTGCTTTCTAATCTCCTGATAGATTTTAGGTGCATCTAGGTCTAATATTAGTCTCAGACTTGGACAATGGTTTATAGCTGAAGGATGTCTAGGCTTTATTCACAGTTTCAAGGTGGATCACAAGATTTTAGCAGCACTTAATCATTGACTAATTTAACATTCATAAAGTGAGGTCAATAGGATTTACTACAGTCACAAAAGTGACTCAATTATGGATCCAAGATAGTAACATTTATACTGTACTTGCTATGAGGTATATCTAAATCAATTCACACATACACGTACACAGGCACAAAGATAGGTATACCTGCTAACAGTTCCCCTTGAGTTCAATGAAATACATCGAATGCCTGAGCAGTTTTCAATGGTTGAAGGGTTGAGCCTCAGGGAGTGGGGGCTTCAGACCAGGCCACCTCATCAGCTTTTGGCAGTGGTCCCCCCAGTATTGCAGACTTGGGAGTTCACGAGTTTTGAGAGGTGTCCCACTCAAAGGGAGGTGACTGTTGCAATCCGCTGTAGTCCAGGAACTTTCAAAGGGTCTCACTTAGAACCACTGTTTATAGGGTCGTGAGGTGATTGGCTTTAGTCATCCATAAATTTCCATCCTGACCATAGTCTTGGTTGGTAATTTTTCAAAATTCCATTAACAATGGTACCATTCCACTCAGGACACAATTCAGGTCAGGAATGTTCCAAGGCTGTCAGGGTATGACTGATTATCCCTGCTTTCGTTTCCCACCTTTGGCCAGGCAACAGGAGTTTCTGGTGCGCTCTATGCCATTACCCACCTTAGCCATGCAAGCATTGTTGATACGGTCAAGGAATGCTTAACCACCCAACTCACTGCACAAAGGCCAAGGTTTAAGAGGGATTCCTGAGATCGTAAAGCAGCCCAGAGGAGGGAGGCAAAATACTCCACCACAGTCCTTTCCACAGGCTTCAGTTCTTCATAAACTGCTCCAGCATGGGTCCCCCGTGGGGTCACAAGACCTGTCAGCAAACCTGCTCTAATGTGGACTCCCCTCTCCATAGGGTTACAAATCCTGCCAGTACCCTGCTTGAGAGCCCAGCACGGGCTCCCCACAGGGTCACAGCCTCCTTTGGGCATCCAGTTGCTCTGGTATGGGGTCTTCCATGGGCTGCAGGTGGATATCTGCTCCACCATTAACCTCCATGGGTTACAGGGGGACAGCCTGCCTCACCATGGTCTTCACCACAGGCTGCAGCTCCAGCACCTGCAGCACCTCCTTCCCCTCCTTCTGCACTGACCTGGGTGTCTGCAGAGTTATTGCTCTCACATATTCTCACTCCTCTCTCTGGCTGCAATTGCACACATTGTTTTTCCCCTTCTTAAATGCATTATCACAGAGGTGCTACACTGTTGCTGATGGGCTCGACCTTACCCAGTGGCGCATCTATGTTGGAGCTGGCTGACATTGGCTCTATTGGACATAAAGAAAGCTTCCAGCAGCTTCTCACAGAAGCTGCCCCTGTAGGCCCCCTGCTACCAAAACTTGGCCGCACAAACCCAATACACACGTAAACTTGTATGCTATGTAAAATGTTGTTTACCATTTGTCTAGTGAGCTGATCTAAACACAAACTTTCTAGCAGAATTATTTTAACACATTCATAATTGTAAGCCCCAGAGAGGCAACCTAGAGACGTGGCAGTGTGAAGGCCAGTTTGATTTGCATGATGATCACTCATAGCTCCTTCTACTGAGTTGCATTGCTTGTTTGGAATATGCTCATTATCTGATTATATAAATTAAACCAGACTATTACTCCTCTATTCATGAATTGGCATAAGCATTGTAGACAATATGTGTCTTACAGTGTGTGAGTCAGTCTCCACTCTTGAAGGATAAGTTCTGAGTTTTGGCATAACAATCTCTATTACACCTTGTTTCCTCATATTTGTTTATAAAGGGGCAGAGAAGTAGGAAAAGAGTTTGGAAGTAATACGGCTAAAAGACAGCAGAAATTGTAGAATCAGGACTGGCCAAATAATAAACTATATGCAAGATTTGGTATTTTGCACTTATTTCCTTCCTCAGCTTCACATACCTTCAAAGAAGGTAGATCCAAAATGTACTTAAAAGTAATTGAACTTCATGCAGAAATTTTGAATACTGAAGATTTCATACAGAAGAGTAATGTTAATATCATGACAGAGTCTTCCACTTCTATTGCTCAGCTATTATCATAGTAGCAATGTTGATATACATTTAATGAATGTCCACTTCATATTTGAAATCTGTAATTTTACAGAGCGTTTGACTTTTGCCTTATAGATCCAGATGCAAACTAATGACTCTAACAAAACATGCCTAATCTATTACCTTGAGAAACTGTTCAACTACAGCCTGTGCTGTGTGTTTCCATTCTTTACACTCCAGATCCCAAGGCTTCTCAAATTATGCTTCTTATTCTAAGTTTGTTGATGTATTTTACTAAATAACTTTAACATAAAATGCATCAAAAACCTGAAAGCAGACCCTAGAATTCTTAGTACCCTTTTCTAAGGGCCGTAATAATTAAGAACACACCTCTGAAGTTATTTTAGACAGTAGGATGATGTGGCTCCTGCTGAAAGTAATATCTTACTCTATTACTGTAAACATTACCCAGATGGCCAGCTCAGTCATACATATCTAGGTCTGATCATAGGATCTCACAATAATTCAGATGGTCTTCAAGACATCTCCAGTCCAACTCCTGCTCAAAACTCGATCAGCTCCGGGTCAGATTGATTTGCTTGGAGCTTTTACCAGTTGGGTCTTGAAAGCATCCAAGGACAAACACTGTACAACTTCCCTTGTCCCTCTGTTCCAGTGCTAGCTTCATTATATTAAGAAAAGAAGAACAGTGTCCTCTCATTAATTAAAATGAATGTCTGCATGCAAATGTTCTAGAAAGCATCCTGAGTGAACAGCAGCATTCAGCTGCCCCCCAGCTATAGTACATGGGTGGGATTTGTAAGTTATGTTGTCAACATGCCTTGGCTACTCTAGGGAAAACCCTGTTCCCTTTGGAAGTTGTGTCCAACTTTAAGGTAATTAACTATCTTCATAAATGTGCACAGAGAGTGAGTAACTAACAACATGGCTCTGAACTTCACTTAGAGGACACTTCCATAATTAACCATCAAAAAGCGCTTTCTTTGCCACTGTGGTTATATCTGCACTTTGTTATTAAACAGTGGCTATGAAACCTAGAACAAGTAAGATTTCAAACCTTTGGGGTGATTTTATTGGAAGGGGTTGTTGATGTGGAGCTTTGGGTAGGGGTTTTTTCCTCCTCTGTGTGGTAGACAGATGACAGGACATTTGCCTGAAATATTTACTGGTACAAAAAGGGGGGAGCTTTGCTGACTCAGGCCCGTAGCAAGTGTTAACAGCCACAAGAAAGAATGAGACACCGGTTTCCAGCCCTGCAGAGTCAAGACTGAGACGGTATTTTTTCTGCCCTTGCATCCTGTGGTTTCGGTGCCCATAAACAGCGAACTGCACATGTGCAGGGTACTAGGTCATCGACCCTGGGGAGGGTCTCGTCTGATGCAACCCCAAAATAGTTCCCCTGTGATCCTGAAATAGTCCCCCTGTGACCACCCGGGATACACCGAGCCTGCACAGAACCCAACCGCACATACCCTCACCTAGCATCACACGCACCATGCATAAGTTTCTTGGAATTGGGCAGAAATTTTGGGACTTGGACTGTATAATGGTATCGCCAGAAGCTCAGGTGGGACCCTCACCACCAAGACACCCAGAGTGAGAAGGACCAACAGGACATCGCTGGATCCTCAGGCAGTGTTATGTCTTTCCTTTACCACTCTCTCTCTCGTTCCCTCTCTCCCTGCACCACCCCCACCTCCACCCTGCCTTACTTCGTAGAAATCTGTGGCATGGGACTTGCTTATCCAGTTAAGTTATCCAGTTAAGTAATTGCCATTGAGTTATTGTATCTACCCACATGCCTTGTATTGTGTATTAATAAATCATAAAATTGGTTGGCTGGTGTCATTTCACCTTAATTCAAGTCCAAGGGGATCACAAACTTGGTCGTTAGTCCCAGGGGGAGGGAGGTCACCCTGAACAGCTCCTTTTGGGTCATGACACCCTGGGACAGGCATATTTGTTGGGGTACAGTGTTTTCCTGACTATGTCTGTATAATTTCTTTTCAGAGAAAAGAAATTTCTCTGAAAAAATCCCAGCAAGCTCACCTCCATGAGAAA
Source organism: Ibycter americanus (assembly GCA_035590275.1). Lineage (NCBI taxonomy): Eukaryota > Metazoa > Chordata > Aves > Falconiformes > Falconidae > Ibycter > Ibycter americanus. The sequence goes on from JAVJGI010000060.1 coordinate 88,394,699, forward strand.
ACAGCTATATATACAACTTCCTTTATGTATCAGCTTTTAGTCTTTTGAAAACTATCCAAACACGTACAGTGAAACTATGAAAAAAGCAAAGCGTGGCAGGAATACTTTCAGCTGGTGGTAAATGTATAATTTTTTTCCACTGAAAGACTACATACAAAGTAAACATCTGCAAAGACTGATAGTTTTTGTCCCTCTTTCTACCTACTGTATCTCTGAGACTGCAGTATTCAGACTGTCTGGTCTGTTTACGTATTTATTTTTAATTCTGCAGTTATGGATTTGCCAGTTATCACATACAACACAAATAACAATACTGATACTTTCTCCGTGTTTGAAATTTATTATGGATGTGCTTTCAGGTTTTTTTATATTTACAAGCAACCCTTAATCTATGTTCATGTTGTACATTTTAATTTATGAAACTGTCAGAGAAAAAAATAGATATTCTAGAATCCATAATTATAGCCTGCACCATTTAAATCATCTGAGTCCATGCCTAGTGACAGTTTACTTCATCCAGAAGGTATGTAGCACAAAGAGACTTAACTTACAAGAAACTAAAAATAGAGAAAAGTAAGAGGTTCTAAGGAATGCACTACATATTGTAGCAGTGGGTGTTTACAATAGGTTAAAATCTGCTCTTAGCCAAATACCAGGGAGTCAGTGAGTCAATGGTTCAATAAATTGACAACTTAATTCTGATTTCTGTAATAAAAGAGATATCTAAGTTTTCCATTTATACCTAATCTGCCTTCAAACAGAAAGAAAAAACCTCTATGTTCATTAATCAAAAGTATTTTGTTTCTAAGAATACAGCAAATTTTGAGAGGGTCCCCCATATGCAAACTAAAAAAAACCCAAAAAACTAAAACCCAAAAGCAACACAGAATGACATATTCAGTTATTGCTAGCTGGAAATACCCTTTTAAAAGTTAACCAGTGCCTTAACTAATTAGCCTCATTAACATGCCTTTTGGCTTCTGAAGGCCAGGAACGAAGTTTGCACTTGGAACCAAATGTATTTTAATTATAAAGAATATTACATCAAGCGCCCTCTAGAAATGAAGCCTATTTGATTAGAGTTAGTAAGCCCCAAGAGCTCTTTATGAAAAATCTGCTTGCAAATCCTAACCCTTTTTTTTTGTGTGCAAATAGTTATAGAGGAATTCAGCATGGTATAAAATTCTAACATGTTTTTGTTCCTTTAAAAACCTTTAAAAGCAAACATACTTGATGACTCAGAATGTCAGCCTTTCCAAAGTTAAGCATTAAAGATTTCAGGAAGACAGACTAATCATATGTTTATTGACCTCTGCTCTGAAACCATCAAGGCCAGATACCTTTGTTGACTTAAAAGTAAGACTAGGTTTATTAACCTAGTTAATTGCTAGGTTTGTGCTGAATCCTCTTGGAGGACAGCATAAATTGACTTTAATTGGAAATTTATCAATATTTTGTGAATCGTGTCTCCTATCTATAGTTAGGCTACGCCAGGACAAAGAAAAAGTGTTCAGTCGTTCCTGCCTACATACACATATATTATACTAAATTTTTTAAATGGCACAAAACAAAAACAAAAAAACTTAATAGCGTGTGGGCTATTTGGTAGATATGGTTTTCGAAAATTAATTACATTAATCGATGTGTGTGGGGATAGGCAGTGGGTCTGCCGACCCCCTGTGGGATGAAGAAATAGACCTGGACGACCTTAAGCCCTATGCGTGAGAAGAGCACACAGATTGAGAAATAGACCTGGACAACCTTAAGCCCTATCCGTGAGAAGAGTACAACAGACTGAACTACAGGATATGTGCTGA
>JAVJGI010000060.1:88396615-88420629 GCA_035590275.1 Ibycter americanus
GCAGAAGGGGGATGCCAGCTAAACCAATTGAAGGGGAGATGAAGAAGGCCGGAGCCTATCAGCTTTTGACGCACGTAACAGTGAAAGTTTATAAGTAGTGTAGTTAAGTAATAAAGGGGGCCTTTTATGGGGCCTTTTATGGTTGTTTTGCACCATAACATTGTCTCTTGTCGTCTTTTGGCCGGCCTAACTACGGCGACAGATGTGTTCTAAACTTTAAAAGATAACATTACATTAATTAATTAAAACCATGGTTTATATGCAATCTTAGTGACCAGTAAAGGTATTTGAATAGGCAATGTGATGGCAACTTAAACTGGGTGTAAATAAAAAGGAAGGTGATTACAGATAGGAAAAAAACAAGGATACTGAAAGGCATTTGGGAGAGTGATGTCCTCAGCTGTAACAAAAAAAAATAATAATATGTTCCTTATAAAAAACACATTTTCTGAGTATAATGCAGTTGTAAAAACAAAGCCAAAATACACCAACAGCTTCCCCTCAGGGGAAAAACCAAAACCAACAAACAACAAAGACTTAATATTTTGGTGCAAAAGTTACAAAATATTAAATAGGATGGACATTAATATTGCAGTACTGAAATCAGTTTATATACTGAACAGGAATGTTATATTTTTTTATAGACATACTATCACAAAAGAGATGACAGGCACAAGAAAAAGTTAAGACTGAAACAATTTCATTTAAGAAAAGAGTTTAATATGATAATGACATTTAAAGGCTGTGAAGCTTTGTCCCTTTTCTATTTACCATTTCTCCGAACAGTAGCAAGTGAGCATGCAATAAAAATGAAAAGCAAAATATTTAATACTGATCAAAAGACTATTTCATAGAAAACATTTTCATTTCATTTCATTCATAGAAAGCCTGCTATTACTGTAAGTTATCACTCAGGGAAAAAAAAATCATGATTCAGGGGGAGTAAACAATAAAATGCATGCCCTTTGAAGGGCATGATAAAACTACTTTCAGCTTTAACAGTTCTTGAGCTTTACCTTGCACTGGTAACTAGCAATCTTCCAAAGAAATTTTAAACCTGTTGTAATACTCATTTGTATTCAAGTTTAAGTGAACTTCTAACCAACGGTGTTACACTGTGGATGGAAGGGAACACACCATACAAGTGGACTCAACAGTTTATTTTTTAGGTAATTAATATCTTAAAAATCTAATTAAAATACAAGAAAGAGTCACCATTTGTCCACTTAAAGAAGCACTAGCACTGAGTATAAATATAGAAAAACCTCATTAATACCCTTTAAATTGTTTTATAGAAAACTCATTAATATCTACCCCTTCCTTTGATGCTGTTGTTACCCTTGCAATGTCCCTCTATGTCGATGGAGACACTCTCCAGCAGAGAAGTAAGGGGCAACGCAGCAAGCCTTCAGTATGCCAAGGCCTTCTCTAGGAGGGATATGATGTTCATGGAGAGGGTACCCTCCTCCTTGGTACTGCGGTCTACCTGGGTTTATTTTTATGTTTCCTTGGCCCAGGCAGCTGCCTTCTGGCTGCTCTCAGCTGAGGGGTGAGCGTGGCCCCACGGCCTCCCCAGGCTCAGCCCCACCAGGGCTCCTGTGTGCTGGGCAGCAGCCCCCTGGGTTTGCCAGACCCTTCCCAGCGAGGCACTGGCAGGGCTCAGGCCCAGGCTCAGGCTTAGGCTGATGCTCAGGCTCAGGCTCAGGCTCAGGCTCAGGCTCAGGCTCAGGCCCAGGCTGAGGCCCAGGCTCAGACTCAGGCCCAGGCTGAGGCCCAGGCTCAGGCTCAGGCTCAGGCTCAGGCCAGGCCCAGGCCCAGGCCCAGGCCCAGGCTCAGGCAGGGGAGCAACAGGCACATGGCCCCAAGGCAGGCGCTGAAACCAGCCCAGCCCAGTGCTGGCCAAGGTGAGTCCTGGGCCCTGAGCCTGAAGTTCGCAGTTGGCTTTTGATTAATACCGTCAAAAAAAGTAATATGTATTTACTCAGCTACAGTGTGGTTAGGAAGAAACTCCATTATTTATCATATTTTTCCAGTGAAGTGCCTGGTTGAAGCCTGCGTACCCGAATCAAGCCACTGGTCTGACCCAGTGGCACATAACGTTAGTCCACCTTCAGGGTCCCAATAACATTTCATTTTAGTTCCAGGCACAGAGCACTTGATTCACCTCACCTTAGGCACTTGCCTAAGGACTGTAAGGCAGGAGCTGTTCCTGATGTGATTTTCTCATCACTTTTTATGAAACTTTTAAACAATTCCTACCTGATGTAATTTCTCCTGATGTTAGCTTAGATAAACATCAGACTGTAAGGCTTATGAACTGGTGCACTGATAGCAAAACACTCAACAATCTGTGACACACAAATGAATGCTGTTACACTTTCTGTAAAATGAAGTAATCATAAATTATATATACCAATATTTAAATGAGATTTAGACACCTCATACATGCAGCACAGAAAGAAAAAATAAAACCCAAAAGACAGAAATTCAAAGCACCAGAATGCACCTAAGTATTCTGGAGTAGAAAAATAGTCTTCCTTTTCCCTTTGCTACTTATGCTACCAGGCTATCTGGTTTACCATGAGCAACATATGAGTCAACACATCAAGAAAAATAAAATAAATAAAAAAACAACAACCAAAAATCACAAAAGACCAAAAAATGCCAAAGAGACCAACCCATGAGATTACTTTTTCTGGACTTGGCTTACCGAACTTCTCAGCTCCTAAATTTATAATTTCATTAGGGTCTGAATTGTGTAATTAAAATGAAGACATTCCTCAGAAAGCTTACCTATTCACCCAAACCTTCCTCTACTGCCAATAGAGACAGATAGTTTACATCTGTACTGTTAAATAAAACGGTGCCAGGAGGCAAAGTCAGCATTGGACTGCTGATCATCCATACTGCTTAACTGTTTGCATGCTCCCTGGTATATTTTGAGCCATCCCAATTAGCGCTTTCCAAGATATTGCCTGGGCATGATTTAGGTGTTAACATATGCTAGGGATCATTTGCCATAGACAGTAGGAACAATAATGTACCATCTGTCTTTCTCTGCCCTACAAAGTCTTCCAACATTAATCCAGTTGGCTTTGTGTCTTCAAATACCCATTACACGATTTCATCCCACACACCAGGGCTGGCCACACAAGCTATCAGTTTATTACTGTGAAAACATCTTCATAATGAACTGTAATACATCTCTTCGATTCCTTGACTTACTTTGAAATTAATCCCCTCCTTCACACACAGACATACACACATATACACACAGAATTAGAATTATTTCTTTGGCTGTAGAGACACCATACGGACCCTGGAGAAGCCTTGGGCCAAATACTGTACAATGCGAATTTAGTCAGCCAGTTCCAGCTGGCCTTAGGGTGAGACAGTGGTCTCTGCTTGATTTTATTTAGCAATATGACATAATACCCTGTTGTGGTTTAACCCTAGCCAGGAACCAAACACCACACAGCTACTCATGCACAGAGAACTGGAAGGGTAAAAGTGAGAAAACCTGTGGGTTGAAATAAGAACAGTTTAATAATGGAAATAAAATAAAACAAATAATAATAACAATAAATTTTAATGAAAAAGGGTCAGCTGTCCCAGCTGTGTCTCCTCCCAACTTTTTGTACATGCCCAGCCAAAACCAGCACACTCCCCCAAGGGTGATTTAGCCCATCTAATTTCTGATTTACCATCTGATGATGTCTATCATTCTGTTTTCACAGTGGATATGTTGTGACTGTACACAGACATGCATATATTCAAGTACATCAGGAGCAAAACGATGACTAGGGAAAATGTAGGCCCATTGTAGAATGAGGTGGGTGCCCTGGTGAGAAAGGACACAGAGAAGGTGCAGTTACTGAATGCTTTCTTTGCTTCAGTATTTACTGCCAAGGCTGGCCCTCAGGTTTCCCAGACCCTGAAGGCAAAAGAGGAAGTCTGGAGAAAGGAAAGACTTTCCCTTGGTTGAGGAGGATCACATTAGAGATCATTTAGGAAAACCTGACACCCACAAATCCATGGGCCCCAATGGGATGCACCCCCAAAGTGCTGAGGGAGCTGGCAGATGTTATTGGCAAGCCACTCTCCATCATCTTTGAAAGTTCATGGAGAACAGGAGATGTGCCTGAGGATTGGAGGTAAGCCAATGTCACTCAAATCTTCGAAAAAGGCAAGAAGGAGGACCCAGGAAACTGCAGGCTGGTCAGCCTCACCTCCATCCCTGGAAAGGTGATAGGACAACTCATCCTGGAGGTCATTTTGAAGCATGTGGAGGAAATGAAGGTCATCAGGAGTAGTCAACATGGATTCACCAAGGGGAAATCATGCCTGACCGAGCTAACAGCCTTCTATGATGGAATGACTGGCTGGGTAGATGAGGGCAGAGTGATCGATGTTGTCTACCTTGACCTCAGCAGGGCTTTTAACACTGCCTCCCATAACACCCTCGCAGGTAAGCTCAGGCAGCGTGGGTTAGGTGAGCAAACAGTGCGGTGGACTGAGAACTGGCTGAATGGCAGAGCTCAGAGGTTGTGATCAGTAGCGCAGAGTCCAGCTGGAGGCCTGTAGCCAGCGGTGTGCCCCAGGGGTCTGTACTGGGTCCAGTCCTGTCCAACCTACTCATCAATGACCTGGATGAAAGGACTGAGTGCACACTCAGCAAGCTTGAGGATGATACAAAACTGGGAGGAGCAGCTGATCCCCCAGGAGGCCGTGCTGCCATTCAGCCAGACCTGGACAGGCTGGAGAGCTGGGCGGAGAGGAACTGAGTGAAGTTCCACAAAGGCAAGTATAAGGTTGTGGAGGAACAACCCCATGCACCAGTACAGGCTGGGGGTTGACCGGCTGGAAGGCAGCTCTGCGGAGAAGTTCTGGTAGGCAGCAAGTTACGCATGGGCCAGCCGTGTGCCCTTGTGGCCAAGAAGGCCAATGGGATCCTGGGGGGCATTAGGAGGAGTGTGGCCAGCAGGTCGAGGGAGGTGATCCTCCCCCTGTATTCTGCCCTGGTGAGTCTGCATCTGGAGTGCTGTGTCCAGTTCTGAGCTCCCCAGTTCAAGAGAGACAGGGAACTACTGGAGAGGGTCCAGCAGAAGACTATGAAAATGATGAGGGGACTGGAGCATCTCCGTTATGAGGAAAGGCTGAGAGAGCTGGGCCTGTTTAGCTTGGAGAAGAGAAGACTGAGAGGGGATCTGATCAGTGCATATAAATATCTTAAGGGCAAGTGTCAAGAGGATGGGGCCAGGCTCTTTTCAGTGGTGCCTAGTGACAGGGCAAGGGGCAATGGACACAAACTGCAGCACAGGAAGTTCCACCTGAATATGAGGAAGAACTTCTTTACTGTGAGGGTGACAGAGCACTGAAACAGGCTGCCCAGAGAGGCTGTGGAGTCTCCTTCTCTGGAGACATTCAAAACCTTCCTGGATGCAATTCTGTGCACCCTGATCTAGGTGAACCTGTTTTAGCAGGGGGTTGGATTAGACGACCTCCAGATCTCCAGAGGTCCCTTCCAACTCTGACCATTCTGTGATTCTGTGATACCTAAGCATGTACACACACACACACAGAGAAACTTTTTTTTGTATATAATATTTATAGTCAGGGAATTAGTGTTCATTGTAATGGGAGTGTTTAGAAGACTGATAAATCAAGCCAGTTTAAAACTTAGAAGAAACCAACTTGCTAGACTGACATACATTCACAACACACTTTGTGCTTATAAATATTTTTTTTTACACTATTAAACATCAACACCACATATTAGCTCTTACACATCGCTATCAGTGCCTATTCAAAGCAGCCAGTCCTTAACTATTGTATCATGAATTGGCTGTGAGTATGCAATACCATGGACCTGTTGCTATACAGTTGGCCCAATGGATATAGTCCTTGATCTCTTGTCACCAGGTTTGAAAATTTGTCATTATAGAGTAGTAGTACAGAAATAGGCATCTTCATTCTACCCTTTCTAATTTTCATATCTACTCCTTTTATAAGACACTGAGTTTCTAGGCAATTCCCATTCTCTGGCACACATCCCCAGACTGCATGCTTCGGAGTTGCTACTTCCCCAGGCAACTGCCTTATCGGCTTGCTCAGCTGTTTTTTTCGTTGAGTTTTTCTTGGGAGGGAAGGGAGTCCTTTCACTTCTTAAAGCAAAAGCAGACATTTCTCTGCTCGGGAGACTGTTTTTTCAATGACCATTAATTGTCTGTCAGTGAATTTTCATGGTTTTGAGGCTCTTATTTCAACTTGTACCCATATTTTCAAGGCATTTGCAGTTACGTCTTCTTTGAACTGTACATCGTGAAACACCCCTGGTACCAAGCTCTGGTTCACAAAACAGATTCTCTATACAAATAGATAACAAGCTTAACAAGCCAGACCTGGGTCCTTGCACAAATAGCACAGGACATAAGTCAGTATATGGTCCATTTCTAGCAACAACTCCACTATTTTTTACTGTGCTGCTGGGTGCAAAACTGAAGCTTATACAGTTATGCTACTTCAATGTGCTTGTGTTTGGGTTCAAAACAAACAAATATTGAAGTCTGCTGAGTGCAATTCTACTTTTGTTACTGCAACAGGCCTTCTGTTTTGTTACAGAAATAAATAATCACTGTGGTATGTTTCTTTCAGGCACATTAGATACATGGGATATTAAGGTGACTCCTTCAGGTCCAAGAACAATGAAAATTTATCAGTTAAAAATATGGAAATCAACCTGAAAACTATTCAACCATTTGAACAACATTTTTTTTCTTCATCTTTCTTGATCCGCCACTTACATCAAGCCTTCAAATATCTAGCACTGTGTGTCTTGCCTGTCCTTTCACTTGGTGTTTTGCATTACAAAACCGATCACCTTTTTATTTATAATACTTTTATCAACATGGGAAAATATATAAGAACCTGCATTAACACAATAATGTGAAGCCTTTCAAATTTGCTCCTTGCAGCACTGTTTTCTCATTATTCATGTTCACATATGGCACTGGAGAAAGAGAACAAAAAAACCTGACTAACAAACTTTCCTACATTTTCAGATACCTATTTTTGTTCCAACTTTAAGAGTGGCCAAGTGTGATGGAATAATATTTGTTTCTTTTCATATCTTTTTAGAATAGTCTACTTGAAAGAATATAAATGATCCAGAGAACTGAATTAATTACCTAGCTCTCAGCTCCACCATTAATCATGTACTTTATTTTCATTCTGATTTTGGTTAATCAATGACATATGCATCATTTTAATCAAATACTTGATTAAATTCTTTAATAAATACTTTTTGAAACTTCAACATTAATTGCACTGCAACTGCTGGAGCAGAGAATGAGCCTATGGTCATTCAAGTGATGTACACATGGGGAAAATGTTATCTTTTACTTTTTTGAGTATTCCCATACATATTCAACAAATATTTTTGAAAAGTCAGAGACAAAATTCATTTTTATCTCACATCCAGCTTACTGGAAAGCCATTTACTGTTTAAAACTGCCTAAAACTGTTGCTTTGTGACTTAAAATTATCATAGTAACCTGAGTTCATTTCGATGAGATGTCTTGGACTGTTATATTTGCCAATATCATCCATATCTGATTATGTCAGACAACATAAGATACTTCCCAATAACCACTGGTTCGTTCTGCTGCCTCCATTTTTCAGCAAATTGATGAATGCTCATGATTTGATCATCAATGACTAGAGTAAATTCTGTGTCTGAATGATGCTGAATTTTTCACATTAAAACATATTAGATCTTGTGTAATTTAAATATTAGTATATTAAGCTTAAATTGAGCAGATGGTTTAAGAACAGCATTTCACCAGAGCTGGAAGCTTATAAAAGTAATCCACTTCTGGCTGAACACTGAGATTCAGTCTGAGGATAAATCTGAGATCTATATTAGTATCTGTGTACAAACTTTTAATCTATACTAGGGGAAGACTCAGAACAATTGAAAAAGATGTCTGTTCTAATAACTACAAATAATATGAAGTTATGATCTGTTATTAATTCCAATGCCACTGTTTCTGTATTAAATATCTTTCTGGACTAATTCGTATTACTTAATTAACTGATCTTTTAATCGCTGTTCACATGAAGGAAGTCACTGTAGCTCCTTCACATTTAACCAGAATTCAGATGAGTAGATGACTGAATTTTAATTTAAGAAGAAACAGACAGTAAGAAATGGACAGAGGAACAACTATGATTAATCCTTCTTAATAGAATTGTTTTGATCCCTGGAAAATACTTTCTCTTAGATAAGCATTTAGCTTTTTTCCAGCTGTAGAGCTCTTCTATCTGTAGGAACACTTCCTAAGCATTTTCATCTTACTACTAGATGACTTCCTGTAATGGTTTTGGCTGGGATGGAGTTAATTTTCTTCATAGTAGGTAATACGGGGCTATGTTTTCGATTTGTGCTGGAAACAGTGTTTATAATTCAGGGATATTTTTGTTGTCACTGAGCGGCGCTTGCACAGAGCCAAGGCCCTTTCTGCCCCTCACCCCATCCCACCGGCGAGTGGACTGGAGGGGCACAAGGAGCTGGGAGAGGACACGGCCGGGACAGCTGGCCCCAACTGACCAAGGGGATAGCCCAGACCATATGGCATCGTGCTCAGCATATAAAGCTGGGGCCAGAAGAAGGAAAGGGGGGATGTTTGGTGTGATGGCATTTGTCTGCCCAATGCATGGGACACCTCCACCTCCCACCATTATGCGTGATGGAGCCCTGCTTTCCTGGAGATGGCTGAACCCCAGCCGGCCGATGGGAAGTGGTGAATTAATTCCTTGCTTTGTTATGCTTGCACGCACAGCTTTTACTTTACTTATTAAAACCATTTTTATCTAACCCTCGAGTCTTCTCACTTCTACCCTTCCTATTCTCCCCCCCATCCCACTGGCAGGGCAGTGAGAGAGCGGCTGTGTGGGGCCTAGTGGCTGACTGGGGTTAAACCACGACACTTCCTCATTTTTCTGTGTCAGTCTACAATACGATTCAGGAATTAATTTTCTCTGTCGAGTAAGGTTTTCCAGAAGGAGATATTGTAGCAATATAAGTTTTCACAAGAGCTTGCAATCAAGAATAGGACTTGTTTTGTCAATATCACTACTACTAATAATAATAAAAATGTGAGACTTGCTTTATTAAAGAGTGTTTTTATAAGAAATCTAAGCTGATTCTTTGCCATCAACATTTGCATGTCAGGGAACTAGAGATCAGTGTTTTTGCATTAATTGTGTCGTTTTTTTCAATACATCACCTCAAGTGTTTGCCATTAAGTGCAGATGTGGTTGCAAATTCATATAGTGTAAGTGCATTGTTGGGTAATCTTTGTTGTAAAAAGATCAAGTGTATTTAAACAAGATTTTTGTTTTTATAACTTACTGAAGCACCATAATTTCACGGTAAGCAAGAGCAATTCATGATTATCATGTAGTGCTGATTTAGGCATTGACTAACAATTTATTAGAAAATCATATCTCTACTGTAAATAAACAAATGCTACACTTCTGCTATCATTATTATTACTTAAATTCAATCTGTGAAACATCCAAATGTTTTAAACACACTTTAAAAATAAATTCATTTTCTTGAATCCTATTTCAATAAATTACCATGCTCATTTCTCTCACCTTTCACAACTTGGTTTATAACTTAGCTCTTTAAACAGGTTTCTGAGTGGCATTTAAAAGCCCTATGTATGTAGTGTTGGGAGTCATAAGTAACTGACTGTTTTACTTTTCAGATTGGTAGTTGATGAGGTGAATACTGCTGAAAATCTGCAGAAGGTTTCAGCAGAATGCTGGAAACCACTAGAATGAATAAAATTGGATGAAAGTCCTAGAAGGAAAGAAGTTACAAGGACCTGTCAAGATGCAGTAGGACCTTCTGTAAGTGTGGTGGTTTGACCTTGGCTGGCTGCCAGATGTCCACCCAGCTGCCCTCTCTCCCCCCCTTCTCAACAAGCTGGAGGGAAATAATGAGATGGAAAAGGTCATGGGTTGAGGTAAAAACAGGGAGATCACTTACCACTTACTGTCACCAGCAAAACATACTGAATTTGAGGAAAATTTATTCAATTTAATGCTAGTTAAAATAGATTTGGATAGTGAGAAATGAAGACAAAATTAAAACATCTCCCTGTCCCCCTTATTCCCAGCGTCAACTTCTCTCCTTCATTCCTGACCCTTCTAGCTCCCCCATCAAGAGTCACAGAGGGTAAGGGTATGGGGGTTGTGGCCAGTCCATGACAATTCCTCTCTGCTGCTCCTTCTCACATTTTTCTTGTGCTCCAACATAAGTCCTCCATGGGCTGCAGTAACTTCAGGGCACATCCACCTGCTTCATCGTGGGGTCCTCCACAGACTTGCAGAGGAATCCTTGCTCTGGTACCTGGAGCACCTCCTCACCTTCCTTCTTCTCTGACCTTGGTGTTTGTGAGCATGTGTGTCTCACAAGTTTTTTCCTCATTCCTCACTGACTATGCAGCACTTTGACCTTTCTTAAATATGTTATTACAGAGGCACCATCAGTTTGGCTGATGGGCTCAACTGTGTCCTGCAGTGGGTCCTTTGGAACCAGCTATGTCCTGCACAGGACAGCCCCCGGCCACCTCTTACAGAGGCTACCTCTCTAGCATGCCCACTACCAACACCTGGATATGGACACCCAGTACAGTATGAATAACAGAAGTCAGAAAATGCTTGCTTTCATACTATCTAGAGAATAATTATAGCAAAGAAATAATCTGTGTGACAGAATTCTGCAGAAAATGAGAGACACATTGGTGTTTGTAATTTGATGTATATGGCACCATACTTCTAAGTCTGTTAGCAATGTCCCAAGGTAACATAGACATTTCCTGGCACAGTTTCTACAAGCTTAAGATCCAGTCCTCTGCCTTCTAAAGTATGTAACTGCTATGAAGAAAAGCAAAATAAAACCTGTTTTGCTCAGGAAGAAAAATTTAGTGTAACTCCACCAAGCTTTAGTTTGCAAGCAATATGGCAATCAGCTCCTCACATGATGTTTTAAGAAACGTGTTACATTTTGTTACTTAGATGTGAAATACATGTATATTTGGAGATGATTTTTGTTTCATCTATAACTGATTCTTATCACAACCTCCTATAAATCAGGTTTATACCTGAGAAAATAATTTCTTTCCCTTGTTTTATTTCTGTCTCACCAGGATTAAAGACTGGACAGATCAAACTGTTATGAAATGAAGTTAGTACTGTTGGACCTGATCTGATGTACTAACTGGGTCAATTGTTATTTTGTATCACTTTACTCCTTCTTTCCCCCTTAGTAAGCTTCCTAAGTTTTTGGTGTATTCGCATATACTAAATATTATTCTTTCACACATCTTGAAAATATATTGAATAGCTTACAAATTATAAGAATTGAATGTTTGTTGTACAGTTAAACTTCAGTAAATATTCTAAAATGGTAATTTGTTTTCCCTAAATTACTTTTTAAATATTTTGAGTTGAAATCAACCCAGCAAAACCTCAGAAAGCAAATGTAAATGTAACAAATGTTTACTGCCTTCAGGAAGGCAAAACCTTCCTGCAGTGATTTAAATCAAGAAGAAATAGAAAACATTTTCCTGATCTTTTTTTCCCCCACTAGCTCAGAGGATTCAATAGAGATGTATTTGGGGATGCTTTGTTATCCTTGTATTGATGGGTTTTGCCTGTCCATGATGACTGAAGGGTATTGTAGGGCTCAGCTGTAATGGTGGTGTTTTCACTTCTGCATTCTACGACCACATTCATATAGATCCCTGCAGACAAATTGGCTCTCCCTTCTCATGCTTTGAACTGTCCGGATAAAATCCATTCTTATAAATCCAGCCTTACATCCATAAAGCAGTATGAGCATGTCTTAGCCCACTAAGAATCAAGATCTGTTTGGTAGACATCAATCTCATTGTCATTATCCAGGCTGTCCTTGGAGAAGGAAATTCCTTTGGACAAATTACATCTAATGAAGATAAAGGCCATTGTATCCAGCATTGCCTCGGCAAGACAGCTTCAGCAAAGAGAGAAGGGGCTGGTGATGATGCAAACTAGCATGACTAGACAGCTTTTGTAGGAGACAAAGATGCAGAAAGGAAGAGGAAAGGATGGGAAGCTGGCAATACTGCAGGAACCTTGGTCTTAGACAAAGTTGAGTCTCTCTGAACCTAATAGCTGCTTCTTGGAGTTCACTGAAACTTTCTGAGTTTTGCCAAAGCATATTTTCTTCAATTTATATTCTAAAAATACTTCCAAGGTACTGAACCACAATATCAGAGGTAAATGAACTTATGTGAGATTCCTCCAAAGCTTGTAAAGGTATAAACTTGACAATACTAATACTTAATTTAATGAAAAGTGGTATTTTAGTGTTGGAAAAGAAGTACAAGAATGGAACATGCTCAGAGAACGTCACATATCACATTTTGAAAAGGAAAGTTAATTGCTGTCTATTGACTGTAAATCCATTTACATCACCTTATTTCATTAAGGATCATATGACATATTACTCGTAATTATGCTAAGCTAGAAGCAGACAACACTGGTAATTTATAGCTTCATTCCTTGGTTGAGGACTAGGTACACAAAGTAACATGTTTTCTCCGTCATGTACATATTGCAACAATTAGAAAAGGTTGCAAGGGGTCCATGGGTTATTATTTTGTTTTTATATATATATAGCTATTGAGTTGCCTGTTGTAACTTGTTCATTGTTGTAGTCAGGACAGTTTAATCACCTATCAAAATGGGTTCAGTTCTACCCACATTAAAATATATTTTAAAAATTTCTAATGAAAAGCATTTAGATCAGCATTTGGTAATGCTGAGACTTGTCACACAGAAAGAGGTTTCTAAGATGTGTCTATGCTTTTAATTAGTCTTACAGCCTTTATTTAGTCAGATTACAAACAGGTGTCTGTCAGGAAGAAGACAATGCATTTTCAATATTCAAGTAGAAAGGTATATTGAAGTTTCTATTTCTGTATCTTCGTCTTCCAAGGTCAATTCTGTTTTTGTTTTAGTCAGTTACTGAAAGCTGGCAATTTCTTTCACTTGTCAGCACCCAACTGATATTCATAATCCAAACAACTCTTATCCTGTCAAGAGAATAAAAGAAACAAGTCACCTTTGATTCCATGATAAAAATAAGACTTGTCACTCAACACTGGAAAAGAAATTAAGAACTGCAAACTTCAATATCCAGTGATTTCTATTTATTTATTTATTTATTAAGAAGAGTAAAAGTAGATTTCTTGCCTAATGAAATTAGCACTGGTTTTGATTCAAGGTCATGTTACCTTAATAAATAACGTATGTAACTGGAAAGAACTTCTTTTAAACTTTGGTTTAACGAAGATTTATCCATGTACTGTATATTTCTTTTGGGGGTGGGGGGTGGGGGTGGGGGTGGTGGAGTTTTGTTCTTTTCTCTAGCTAGGCCTTTCAGAATTAACGAGGGAGTGATCATCATCTCATAGTAGAATGTGCTACAGTCTTTCTATGATCACTACTGTAAATATTTTCCTCCCACTGTGAGAAGAGCTAAATGTCTACCCAAATGTGCAGAACATAGAGCAAAATCTATTAAATGATGAGCCTAATCCTTTTCTGTAACTCCAGAAATCTGAACTCCAGAAATCTGAATAAAAACAATGTGAGTGGAGTTACTCTGTATTGTCCAAGTAGCAGAGAAAGCAGAATTTGACTTGATTAATCCAAATAACTTTTCAACTTGTGAAAGGTATTTTAAAGGAAAGCTCCATTTAACACTTAAATGATACTATAATCAGAAACATCACAATTAAATCTCCCATTTACCAGAATATAAATCAAAGTTTTAGTTAATTTATTTCTAGAAATTTTTAAGTGGATATAAAGAGTTTGCCATTAGTGATTTGAACAGAAGACTGGGAGGTGCTAAGAATGATATTTATAGGTCTGTGAGTGATTTGCATATTGAATTCAGTCAAAAGCTTTACGTGCCTGAGTCTCAATTTCCAAATTTGTGAAATAAGGTTGATGACACCACAAGAATATTGGGAAGTGTAATAATTGGTTGTAATGCTTTTTTTTAGGGTATCAGAACATGTTAACTTTATTGTAATCATTTGCTAGAGTTCCAAGGGGACATTAAACATGACCCATATTCTCAAAAACAGTTGCTTTGACCTTGGGAATAGAGTATAGGACTGCAAGATGGGAAATGCAGTTCTCTTCCCTGTCCTTTATTGATTTGTTGAATAATATAAGGTTTTATTATTATTATATTGTTTCTGCTCCTCCTGTAATACGGAAGAAAGTCCCCTAGTAAAATGTTCTGTCTACTGACACGGACTGGCAGTATACTTCAGCATTTAGCCGTTGTTCGTGGAAACACTTCTTGAATCAGATTTTTAAAAAGTTAATTTTTGCTGCTAACTCTTGCACTTCCACAGTGTGTCCTATTCACTTCAATACTAACACTGTGATACAGCTGATCATCTGCTTTGTCTATCTGTGTTTGGGTGTATATGGTGGTATGTTGATGATCCTCATTATGTGTAATCTCTGAAGTTTTGTTTAGCAGCAATTTATGGGTTCTTTAGTGGCAATGGAGTTAGACAAGGGGACATTGAAGTAGATTGATTGAAAACTGATTGGATGGGTATTCCCCAGTGGGTTGTGATCAGTGCCTCCAAGTCTAGTTGGAGGCAAACCCCTAGTGTGTGCTCCCAGGGTCAATACTGGACCGATACCCTTTAACATCTTCAATAATGACCTGGATTACAGGGCAGAGGGCACCCTCTGCAAGTTGACAGATAGTATAAAACTGGGAGGAGGAGGCTGATAGACTAGAAGGTTGTGCTGCCATCCAGAGGGACCTGTCAGCATGAAGAAGAGAAGGCTCAGGAGGATCTTCTCAATGTATGTAAATTCCTGATGGGAGAGCATTAAGATGAGTCAGGGTCTTCTCAGTAATGCCCAGTGACAGAACAAGAAGCAATGGACACAAAAAAAAAGTGTGAAATTCCAACTGAGCAAAACAAAGAACTTTTTTACTGTAAGGGTGGTCAAACATTAATGCTGGTTGTCTAGAGAGGTTGTGCAATCTCCCATCAACCAGTCTGCTCTAGAAGAGTAGAAGGGTTGGACTAATTGATCTCAAGAGGCCCTTTCCAACCCAAATAATTCTGTGACTCTGTGAGTTTACTACTATAACTACTCTAAAGTGTCTACACTACTGGAAAATACCAGACTGGAGTGCTGCTATGTAAAAATACCATCTTCCATATATTCTGCTAGCCTTACAGATGATTGTTGCTCAGCGCTGCTTACTGAAAAATAAATATAAATATTATTGGTATTTTGGGTAGATTGTTCCTCACCACATGCACTTCACCCAGACT
The DNA here is from genome assembly GCA_035590275.1 of Ibycter americanus. Taxonomy (NCBI): domain Eukaryota; kingdom Metazoa; phylum Chordata; class Aves; order Falconiformes; family Falconidae; genus Ibycter; species Ibycter americanus. The sequence continues at coordinate 88,412,053 of JAVJGI010000060.1, forward strand.
ATTCTAATAACCAAAGTGTGTAAATTATCCTTTTCTGAAGGTAATATCTTGTCCACTGAGATGATTCTGTTCTGTGACAAAAGATAATCTTGCTAGCTGTGACCATGATGCCAGTCAGTTTTAAGAGTACTACAGTACAGCTTTTCATAAAAAGGATTCAGAGAAGTCCTTGTTATATAGCAGGAAACCACTTGTAGCATAAACCTAACATAATTATGTAAATAGCTTTAATATATTTGAAATTCAACAGAGAAAAATAAAACAGGATAGATGTCAGTTATATTACATGGAATTTTCAGCTTTTCTCTATATGAAACTGAAGTCCATGTCCTACCGGTGGGTTTTGAGTTTTCCCTCCCATTTTTACACATTTTTAATGAGTTTCATTTTTATATATTTACACCAAGCATTTACCAATGCATCCTTCCATACTTTCTCAGATAGAAGATACATGCATTAAATGATAAAGTAATTCACAAACTGGACTAATATCAGTTAAGGTAATCTCTTTAAAAAAATAATACATGTACAATTCAGTAAAATCCTACTGGAAAAGATATCCCCAATCTTTATTTCAGACCTGTAGGCACAAGTTTGTATCATAAAGTCAGGCTTGTCTGCTAAACAATTCTGAGTGCATTTTGAACAAAAGCTTTACATGTCTCCATTGCTTAGTCCCATGGGGATTCATCTGGAACCCATATGATTTATAGTTTTTGCTAACTCTGGATGGTAGCAAGTATAATCTAGCAATTATGTTCATTACGAATACTTCTGAGCTAATCTAGTTGGTACCATCAAAAACTTGAAAACAAGCTTAGAATTTTGGTACAAAGATACTCTCTTTGGAGCAGAAGAAAAATGTGTTTAACAGTAACATATAGAAACTGGGAAAAGTATTCTGCAAATATTGACTACACGGATACATGATTGGGAAGCTTCGGCTACAAAATAATTCTCAGAAAACAGTCAGATATGTAGTCGATCACAAGCTGAGTCAACAATCTTGTGAAAAAAGAAAGCACCATTGTGGGTTATATAAATAAGCATATAGAAGCTACAGAACATGAGGTGTCTATACCAAGCTATACCAAGACAGTTTGTACTGCTTAATTCAAACAGCAAATGTGTTTAAAAAGTGGATACGATAATGAAGGATATGAAGAAATGGTCCCCAAACATTTTCTTTTATGGTTTTGGAAAACAAAAACAACAAAATAGTTAAGAAGAGACAGATGTTATTGGGCTATCTACTTACAGGCTGGCTGGACAATGGAATCCTAATAGCAACATAGGCTTACTGCCTTCAAGATTGTACTTAGACTGAAAAGGAGTCTCACAAAGAGCAGCCTTTTTAAAAGGCCTCAACATTTGTTCTTTAATATATTTCATTTGTTCAGGTTCCTTAAAATGGCACTGAAGAATGGATTGATGTGAGAATTAAAGTAAAAGAAATAGTAATTTTTAATATATTTAATGATAAGCAGCCTTTGTAACTCCTTTTCCTACTTCAACATTCATACAAAGATCATGGAGAACAGCCTCACTAGACAGCTGAGTTATAAGGTCTGTAGTGCAAGGATGATCATGATGGATGTAAGGCAATGCCACTAAAGATTGCTGTGATGCAAGCTGATTGTATTTTTTATTCAAGACTCAGGTAATATTAAAACACCGTGCTTTTCTCTTGAACACATATTAGAAGCAAAAGAGTAGTTGGCAACCTTCGTCAGTCACTTCATTTTGAAATATCATGGCCACATCTTCTTCCTTCACTTCCACCTCCTCAACTGCATCTCTCCGTTCCCTGAAATTCTTAGTGAGAAAAAAGCATAGACAGAAAGGTCTGTGAATTCAGTCTATAGTAACAGCATATCTCTTGTGGTGTCTTGGCATGCCATCTGCCATCTGCCACAGCTGTGAATCTGCATGGCCAGATCTATTCTTATGGACCAGGCGACCTGTGCAGGAGAATTTGTGAGACTCCCCATGGGCCTCACACAGACGTGTACTTTATCTCTCACGTGAGCATCTCTGTATCTTGGCCTCCTTTTCCCACTGGGGAAGAAATTAGCCTCACTGGTTTGCCTGTATTGAGAACTAATACACACAGTGTATCTTTGAGCTGCCAGTGGCTGACTTAGCATATGTTCCTCTTCCCCTTCTGCTCTGCCAGTGCACTTGCAGAAAACAGCAGTATATTGCTAGCAGCGAGGGTGGCAACCCCTGCCTGGATGCCTCTGATGATCAGTGCTGTGCACATAACCCCATAACAACAACTTATTGTCAGTCTAGTGTTTTGGGGTTCAAGTATATTGCATTGCTAGGTACTTAGTAAAATGTATACCTTTCTAGCCTTGTAAGCAGCATGGTATACTGATAAGGTTCTCTAACTAGAGGGGGGAGAAGCTTACTTTCAATGCATACAATAAAACTACCTTGTCCCTGTAGACATATGCATATATAATATTCCCCTCCCCTCTACTGCGACAGACTTTCGCTCTTTTACTTACCACTCTGCATTAATAGAATGAATGCATATTTCATGCTAAACCAGTATTGTTATCTCTATACATATCGTCATGTCTAGGGCTTTCTGCCTCAAGACTTGCTTAAACAAGAAGTAATTTCTTTATAAAATTATGAAGAAACTTTCTTCGATGCAAATAATGTAAGTATATTTTTCAGCTACTGGCTTCCCTCATCAAGTAGTAGAAAACTTCTAACAGTGTCATCTGGGAAATTAGTACATCTGGAAAAACTGTAGAGTGAACAGGTTTATGCTTCTTACGTTAACATGCATAAGGATTTCTCTCCCTGTATGAAACCAAAATGGAATGTATTGTTGCCCCTGCACTATTTGTTCCTACCATAAAGCACAGCAGAAGCCTCTCTTGGTTTGAAGTTTTGTAGGGGGAAAAAAAAAGGTTTAAAAAAAAAAAGCTTTCCTGACTTAAGGAAAAATATTTGCAATCATGCTGAGTTTACTTTGATATCAACTGGATCAGATTTGATTTGCTATAGCTAGCACAATCTTATGTACAAGGCCAAAAGTTCATTAATCTATTCCCATAATTTTACATCCAAACACTCCTATACTCTAAAGAAAAGAAATTCTACCACTATGGGCCCGATTCTATAAATACTGAGATAAATTTTCTCAGACTGTCATAATGCATGCATAGACATACTTTCACTTTCAGCATATATCACAGCAAATAAAGAACATAGAGTTGAAAAATAAAACACCCCTAGAATAAACTCATAAAACATATAACTCATGAATTCTTACTTTTACAAATAAAAGTCTTTAGGCATATAGAAAAACACAGTAAAGACCTTCTCCCCCCCACCCCACCCCCCTCTTTTACTTCTGAAGATCAAACAATGCCTCTAAAACTAATGCTTATGGGAAAAGGTGTGCTTTCTTCTGAGTTTTTAGACATTAACCTAGAATTTTACAAGTATTCTCAGCATTCTGTCTAATAAAATGATATGCTACTCATGCTATCTGGATCAATGTTGTTAAGCTATTTACACTGACTCCTCCTTAACCACTGCTGTATAGAGTGAGAAAAATTCAGCGCTGATGTAAGTGGGTGCAATTCCAACAATGTAACTTGATTTATGTCCACTTATGCCTGAGATTAGTTTGGTCAACTCACTTATGCATGGGCCAAATGAATGACATCACCACAATTGGAAATAAAAGCATTTTACTAATGTAAGCCTTATTCTGTGAACACTAGTAATTCCGTGTATGGCTCACCAAATCTGGTTTTGTGGGCAGACTTGCACAGGCATAGGTCATTCAAATGAAAACAAAAAGAACTCAAAAGCCAAGAAGCCAAACCCCTACTTTATCTCACATCTTTAAAAGCTGTCTCTGTAGTTTTGGGGAAGTAAAACTCACTGTGTTTTCTGATGAACACTTACTATGGTCTGGTAGGCATGATCCACATCAGCAACGTAAAACTTCTCACCCCATGAAATTTGTTTTGTTTTGTTGGAATCCTCAGAGAATTCCCTATTAGCTTCTAAGCCTCTACAGAAATTCATGGATTCTTTCATGTTAATTAGAACCTCAGCGAGAAGTTATGTCAATGAAAATAATGTTAGAACCTCAACATGAGCAAAGTATTTTTTCTTTCTTTTCTGTAAGCTGTTCAGCTTAATGAAATGTATACAAGAGCTTTAAATAGAACAGAAAGCAGAATGGTGTTGTCCTGTTATTTTTTCATTTTAATATTTCATAATACCTTGTATAGCATGGTTCAAACAGAAAAGTTAAGTGAATGAGAACAACACACTACCACAGGTCTAACACAGATGTGGAGAAGCTGCAGGGTTTAATTAGTTGTTTCTATGCCATGATGTGAAAGTACTGTTAATATTAACAAAGAGACTGGGAATATTTTATCTGTAAGTCTTATAGAAGAATCATTTAGGAATTGGTCAGGCTTGATGCGAAATACAGATCATCATGAGTCATTTTATTTTCCTCAGGGCCCTTTAAAATCTGTATTGAGTGGGCAATTCCAAATACACATTTGATGGGAAAATGTCTGTTTATTTCATTTTTCCCTATTAAGAAAAAATATGAGGGCTGGGTAGAACTTTCTGTTTCACCTTTCAATGACTAGTTACATTGTTTCATTGCCTAATCACCATGAAAAATTACCCATATTTCTGTCAGTAACAGTACACAAGCTGTACATTAATCCTGAAACAAAACCTTTGCCTACTATTGCATATCTCCCAGTAACTGCTCAATTAACTCCCAACACTGATGCACAGTGTAGGCCTCATCATAACCTCTCCAAAGTCAACTCTCCAAGGACCTGAAGTTCAGCTGCTTGCAAGGAATGAAAGGACTTCATTTTCATTGAAGTCACAATAGCATGAAGAGTATTAATTAGCTTATTTGTAAAGCTGCTTGTTTACAGTTTCACATTTTTGTGGTCCTTTTTTATTTGCTTGTTAATTATTTGCACACAAATTTCTATTGGAAATTGAGATAGATCAGGCCTATTTAGTGAATTATTGACTAATATTGTCAACCTAATACACTTTTGCTTAACTCTGCTGGTGCTCAAAGTCCATCTTTTATCCTTGACTAGACCTTACAGTAAGATCATCATTTGCCTATAATATTTTTTGTGTGCCTGATTTCATCGTTTTACCTCTGACTAACTTTTCTTGTTAATTGATAATCTTGCTTCCATTTTTTTGGAGGCACATTCAAAGATCCACAAATGACTTTGAAGAAAAAATGAGTACGTAATACTCTCATTTGGAAGCAATGATAAAAAGTCTGCAAGACTAGTGTTCATGCAGTATTTAACTCAAAAACTCCAGGATGAGTGAAGCCTAGGTTGCTCAGTGATGTAGGAAGTGTCCCCAAGCCCAGTGTGCTACCAGCAGAAAGGACAGACACTGTTGAAGAATGCAGGACTTGGCAAACTGCTTGCTTGGAATAGAGATACATGTGAAAAAAACATTAAAGATGTCAGGAAAACTCAAAATTCAAGTCAAGTTGTGTGAGCTGACTTCCAAGTACAGTTTATTCAGACCTAGAAAGTTATAACATGTTAAGAACTTGACACATGTTTTTGAGAAGGCAGACTGGAAACTGATGTCATCCATGGCTTTCAGGATTGCAAGTAGATTCCTGCAGTTAGTAATTTGAGTCTTCAACATATTTAGCTCCTGATTTTTTCGCCTGGAATTTCCATGCAATAATCCCAGAGATGTGCAGTATCCATGTAGACAGCAGTACTTCAGTGCATGCCCAGAGAATCAGGCATCTTTATCAATGATCTGCATATGCAAAATATTTAATGAATATTTAATAAATCCATATGTCAATGTTATGCTTCCCAACAACATCAGGTTTGCTATTTGTTTGTGTGTAGCACCTATACACAGAGTTTTGCTTGAAAACACCTCAGGTTCACAGACCATCCTACTACAAAAGTCCTGAACATACTTTTAAAAGCACATCTCCAAACACCCTCAAATGATCAAATCTTACAGTCTTCACAGCTCTTTCTGATACTGGACTTGACCGTCTTGAAAATATGGAACCTGGAAGAATGGAAACTTTGTAGTGCTTGATATTGGGGCTGAAATAAATTCACATTTTCAGTTGACTTCTGCACAGAAAAGATTAACCTTGCAGTAGAAAAACTGAAGTATGTGAGAAAGGAGATAAGTGCGTGGAGGAAACCAGACCAGACAGTTAATATGGCAGAAGCAGAAAGAGGATCAGACAATAAAACAAATAATTTTACTTCAAATTGAAAAATAAGCCCAAATATTTATATAAAGCCCAAAACATATCACTTTTCAGACAGTGGATTTAAGTATTCTCTTCAGGAGTTCCAAAACAGACACGTTTTTCAAGTACTAAAGGACAGCAGCAAAAATTATTTCAGCTCCTGAGGCACTGTCTTCTTTGGATTATCATGAGTAAAGAAAATGTTTCTAGTAATAAAGGTAAAGATGTTGATCTGATTAAAATCAGCAACTGCTGTATAATGTAAAATTATAAGTCCCTATAATTTGAGCTTCTAAATATGAGAGAAGCAATGAAAAGGTAAGCTTCTTTCAGATACTTTGGCTGTATTTGTCTATATACATAAAAAGAGCTTTTTAATAAAAGTGTCACACGTGCAACCTATTCTTCTTATGCTTACCTGTCAAATGGAAACATATCTTATATACAGTAAGCATTGGGGTTTTTAAGTAAATAAATAAATAAAAAAATTGTTCTTGTCTTCTCAGAAAGGGTTACCTGAAAGACAACACAAAAAGGTTATTTGCTAAGAACTCATAAATATGAAGAATGTTTAGGCAGCCGGGGGGAAATCATTGTGCTTAATTACTAACATTTTTTTTCTTTAATTCATTTCTTCCAGGAATAGTTCCAGTGAAGGTGCAACACACAGAATTCCTAGAATTCCTTAAGAAAACAAAACTTGTCATCTTCCTCTTTTCTAAGATTAAGAAGGCTTAAGCATATTTCCAGATCTGCAACTGCCAGATAACCTTGGGAAAACTATTTGTCTTTTCTGCTTCTGTTTTTTCCCTTAATAAAATGGAGCAAATCATAATGACCTTTTAGTACCTTATGTAGAATATTCAGTTACAACAGCTGCTTCTTCTTTGTAATTAAGTGGCAGGTATGCTCTTATCAAGTGGTGTCTCTCAGTACCTTTGGATTGAGAAGGGCAATATGACTTTAGTGCCAGGCAGATAACCTTTGCTGCTGACTAAAACAAATCAGGCATTACACTGTAATTGACACCTAAATAAAAGATCTGAGTTTTGGATCTCTTATAGTACTTTTGGTTATGTGCTGCGACAGTGCTTGATATCATTCCACTCACACCTTTCAGAAACCTGACCAATTAAATTAGACATCTGAATGTTTGGAAATATTGGCCCTTTTCATGAATGGTTATTTTGTAGGGTTTTTTTTTTCCATGAAGGACTGGAAAAGGAGTACTTGAATGCTCAAACATCTAGCTAAGCTTCACTAAAGGAGTCTATTCAAGTGCATCAATTCTCCTCTCTCATGTGAAGAATGTGCTTTTGTTTACAATAGCTTTACAAATCTCGAAGGTGACAAGTAAAGAGAAGTGTTTATGAAGAGATGTGTCAGGGACCAGCAAGTTAGCCAACATTCATGTTATTGCCAGCCATGTCCATAGCAACAATGAAGGTCTGAAATCAGGCCAGGAAGCCAAGTCAGTGATAGCAAAACACACAAGGACATAGGGCAAGGGTCTGAGCTGAAATGTAGCAACCAAGCAAGAGGATAGAGACCACAGATGAACCTCCCACTACACTATCACAGCTTATGTGTTTTCACAGCAGACTGATCCCAAGTAACAAAAATATTTAAGAATACTTAAGCAAACTGAACATACTGAAGTCCATGGGCCCTGATGCAATGCAAAGTGCTAAGGCAGCTTGCAGATGTCATTGCAAGGCAATCCTCAATAATCTTTGATCAATCATGGCAGTTAGGAGATGTGGCCAAAGACTGGAAGAAGGCAAAAGTCACTCAAATCTTCAAGCAGAGCAAGAAGGACAACCCAGGGAACTACAGGTTGAGCAGCCTTACCTTGATCACTCCATCATTCAGGGATGATGAAGCAGATAAGCCTGGGAACTTTTCCAGGCACATGAAGGACAAAAAGGTCATGAGAAGCGGTCAGCATGGCTTCACCAAACAGAAGTCATGGTTGACCAATTCAAGAAGCTTCTATGATGAAATGGCTCACTCGGTAGACAAGGGGAGAGCAGTGGATATTGTCTACCTTGACTTTAGTAATGCTTTTGGCATTGCTGAGAAGATCATCATAGATAAGTGTTGAAGCACTATCAAACTAGCAGGCTGCAACAAGGCTTTTACCATCCCATACCAGCCCTCTCATGGCTCGGCACCACCATCAGTCTCACACAAGGTCTTAATGGTTCATCTGCTGTCCAAGCTGTTTCTTCATCCTCTTCAGGCCAGTCCACCCTGCTGCTTGCCTCTGCTGCATCTGGGTTCCTGGCTTCTCCTCC
>JAVJGI010000060.1:88427758-88486915 GCA_035590275.1 Ibycter americanus
CAAAAGATTCAGTGCAAAAACAACTCAGTTGAATATAATCATCTGATGAAAAATACTTCTTTGGCAACACAGAAGCTCTTCTCATATGACTCACCTCCAGGTTTGTCTTCTCACTTAAGAAGCTTGAATTCAGACTTTCCTTGTGACTTGGATCCTTACAGTGTCTGGACAAATTTCTTCAGGTAAATTGAAAGAAATGTGTTAGCTTGCATGTCACCTTCTGTCAAGAAATGGCAAGGGCTTTAATTTCACCATAATGTCAACTTTTTTAGCTCATTTCTTATCAGTGTTCAGGACTATGACAAGTGCCTTCTCCAAGTCCAGAAATAAATACAGAACCGAATGGAACTTTTTATCTGAACCTTTCAGAGCTTTGGAGGAGTTATTAGAAAGTGAAATAACAACTTTGTGTTTTCTTTTCACTTCCGCCAAAAGATATAGAAGTTTTGGCACTAATAAGACCATCACAATGGCCAAATTCCAAGTCTGTCACTGGTCTGAGTTTATATATATGGTTAACTTTCTGAACACACTAACAAGTAAGCACACAGAGATCAGGAGGACATCAATTTTTTTCTCTATCCTTACTCATTTGACTTAATTACATTTTAAATTACAAAACTAAGGATAACACATATTTTGCAATAATAAACTGCGGCATGCCATGATGTGCTACCATAAACGCATAGCTGTTGGGTGGTATTAGTACATAACAGTAGTAATAAGATTGCAATATTCTAACATTAGCGTGATTTTCTTTCACAAACAAAGAAACCATGACCATTTAGAACTGAAAGACATTTGAGTTTTGATTGGTATTTATACATTTCTCCTAGTATTTACACTATTGATATGATGACTCTACAACAGGACTAACATATCTAGAATGTATCAGATGAAGCTGCAAAACACCAGCAGTCTGTGCAGGGACACTGAACTTAGCATTGCACAGTTGATCACAGCAGATATAGCAAATGTGATATGTTCAGAATATATCAAATTCCCTGTATATGTACTACAGAGTGCATATGGAGCAATTTATATCTGTGAAATCCCTGCCTTCACATTAAATGAACACATAAAGTTTCAAGTTTATGATAGAAAGCAACAGTTTCATCTTCAGGACAGCTATAAATGTAGAGGAAAGGGTGGTTTTCTAATAGCTTAATTTCTTTCTTCACATCCTGAGGCCAGTAGGTCAAAATCACAACTCACTGAGCTGGGCCTTATAATTCTGTACATGAAACAATTTCAGGATATGTTTAAACTTAAAATAAGTTACAAGCAGCAGTGTTGTTGAGACAGAAGAACTAAGTGAAGTCAGATAAAAAGGTGTTTCATAGGGCTCAGAGTATTTAAGCAACCAAAGCAAAGATCTAGCACCAAGTGTGATTTTCTCAAACATGTCTTTGAATGTTTAGATACATTCACTTTTGTTTGCCTGCTAGTTTCTAAGAAACATGTATGATAGAAAAACTTGCTGAATGTTCACAGTGAGCAGACAAACACACCGCTACTGAATTCACACCTGCAACCTGAAAGCTAATTCAGGAAAACAGTCCTTGTCAGGGCAAAGCCTTTTTATTTTAAAGTGAAATGTGTTTTCAGAGTGAAACACTAAATCAAGACAAGAATCATACCTACTTATCTCCACTGGCCGTAGACAGAGGAATAGGAATGTTTCCTAGTAACACTACTGCATAAAAACTACTGCAGTCATACAAACAAGGAAGAGTTTAATCCTACCTGCACCTTAGTACAAAATTTAAAAATAAGTGTGATTTCAGCAGACGAGGATTTTCTAAGAAGGACATTCCACTCTGTGCTATTGTCTCTTCCCACAGCCTCTGAGTATTGCTTTCTAGAAGGATCTGCTCTGCTGCTGAATCTGACAAGCACCAGGTGGCCAAAATTCATTTAAGTAGTAAAGAAAAGGTGTACAGTTGTTTCTAACTGTGCTATTACCTTTTTTTAGAATAGAATTGGAAATTTCCCAAGTTCCTCTGTGGCAGCAGATCAGAAAATGAACATGACACTCAGTCTTCTGTATAAACGATTTGGGGTCCCAAAGTTGTCCTTAAGAAACAAATGAAAATTAAATGTTAAAGATACTCTTTGTGGCCCCTACTGATGCACTGACTAATGAACGGCTATTTGACAGTGTAGTTGAGTCATCATTTTGAGGTATTAAGAAAAGCATTTCCAAATTCTTGTGGCAAGCAACACAAAGCCGGGTCTCTCTCTTTTAGAATTTATTTATTCATGTCACCAAAAGTTTCTATGAAAGCTGAGAAAGAAAAAGGAAGCCATTACAAGGCCAACCTGATGAATAAAGAAACTGGAAAACTTGATTGCATTTAAAGCACTTATGGAGTAATTTGTGACCAATCTAACCATTTTAGCAAAAAAAGATTTAATACTACAGTAAATGCATAACAAATTTGCATTACTACATCACAGGAGAGAAAAAAATGTTTTCTCTCCCTGTCTCTTGTGCTAAATTTCAGGGCTAAATGTCACATCCTTTCGTATGCCAGAATATATTTTTGTTTGTTTTGCCACTTGCTTTTTGCTAATTCAGAAATATTTTTGTTTCATTTTGGGGGAAAGTGTAAGCATACCATGGTGACAGGAATCCTAATTAAACCTGAGATAGACAGACAGGAACAAAAGAGCCAAATTATTTCTTTAATACTAGTGGGCTGGTGAGAGAATAGACTAGTTCTGCCTAGAGTCTAATTAACTCCCTGACAAATGCTGTTTAGAGACAATGTTAATTAGATACTTTACTATACTATAGCTTCTATACCTAGCTTATATGGGGGGACTGAAAATATATAGGAGAATCCCTTGAACTATTGTGCTATCATCAGCCCTCCAGTAAAACTCAAGCCTCTAATTGTGTTCTGAAAGTAGTAGATATAGATGGGCAAAAGGGCTCCCTCCATTTGGCATTCTGTATTATAAGCATGAAACAAAAAAATTTAAGACACAAAAATACACTGTTTTGCCTGCCCAAATCCCAGATCTGCACTGAATGCACTAAAGAGAGGGCATCAGGCTCCTATCTGTTTTGTTGGCTTCGTATCACAGCAGTGAATATAGAGTTGCTTTCTATAAATACCTAATTTATGCTTTCTATTGATGTACGTTTGCATGCAAATCTAACATCATGTCATTTAATCATAAGAGGCAGGGTAATAAGTGTGAAGATAAATATTTCACAGACCTAATCAGGAATTATCCTTTTAAATCACTATTATGTGTTGAGAACTATGCTCAGCAATCAATACCAGGCAAAGATATCTAAAAGATAATTAGAACTGTTCAGCCTATAGCACGCCCATTTTAGATGCTGACATTGTGTCAAAGATGTCCAAAACCAGCTAGAGAATTATATTGTGTTTTTTCACAGATTACTGCATTTCCTTTTAGGTTGAGTAAAATATAGCATTCTTTATAATACTTCATTGTTTTTATAAGAGCTTTTGAACTTTTACCTATAGAGAGACTTTGATGATCTTTTTTTCTCGTTATTAACAGTTGCACAGTTCATCATAAAGTAAAATTTCTCATGCCACTAACAGAAGGAAATAATAGACATAAAAAACTGATTCACCACAATACTGTGCTTTTTTTCAGTGCTGCAAAATAAGCATAATCACATTTTTAACAGAATGTTTGCCAAGTAGTCCAAGCTTTATTTTCAGAACTATGTAATAAATCAATTAAAATAATAAATCCAATTCAAATGTAATCTTGGACAGTTATGAAGTGGATTTTCTGATATGAAAAAGTAACAGAAGAGGAAAGAAAAGTCATACAGTAGTTTAGAAGTGCCAGATATTCCAAGTCCTTTATGTATATGTATTTTTTGATGTACTATAATTTGATTGTATGGGTTAGTTTGCTCCAGTACTTTCTCTTATATTTTTTCTCTTAGGCACACATCCTTTTCCCTGACCACCTGTCATGGCCATTATCCTTCTCATCCAACTGAAAAGGAATTGTTGAAGCTCTCTGGGGAGACCATCGGTTTCACCCTTTCACCTGTTAAGAGAACACAAGTGAATGGAAGAATTCGTATCTTCTCTCTAGGGCTAAGCATTCCTGGATTCAGCAGTCCTCCTCCCACTTGGTCTAGTGTGGATTGAGACTTGAATTACACTTTTACATTTGAGGTTTGGGGTTTTTTGTAGGCTTTATTGTGGGTTTTGTTTGGGTTTTTTTTTCCCCCCAAGAAATAAGGGTCAAAGACAGCTTAGTCATAGTGAGGAATTCTATCTGGTACAATTTACAGTATGTTGCATTTTCTCAGCTGTTCAATAAGAGTTTGCAATAACATGCTTGCCTAATATTTAAAAGGAAAGGAAGGGAAGAAAACATTTATTTTCAAATAGCTTTTGGATAAGAAATTTTGCAAGTTCAGAAGACAAACAGTAAATTGATAACAAAGAACTACTAAGACACAAAAAATTAGTGAATAAATAAATTGCTTCTCTAATGAATGTATAAATCAGTAAGCCTTTGAGCCAACAAATGATTTATAATTCTAGCTATTATACTTCATGATAGAATATTTTCTCTCATATATTGATCCCAACTCAATAAACTTGAAGGGAAATACACTGGTTTGACTCTCTGAAAACAATGGGTTGAAAGTCTGCCCTAATCTTGGGCCTCAAAAGACTATTCAAAAAATTCTATATCTGCCTTTCAATTTAGCAGAATGCTTCTGTTTCAGTGAGAATTATGTTCCAGCAAAAATTATGTGGAACTTATTTTTAGTATGTTGGACAGTGAACATCTCAAATGTTACAGTGTTCACTAACGCAGTGTTTACATGATGGTATAATGGATACATGATCTGTATAATACATGCCTTGGCAATAATTAGATGCTTAGTAGGCTAATTATTTTGTGAATAAAATCAAATAAAATGAAGTAATTAAACAACAGGCAGAGAATATGCTAAGACTTGCACTAATAATTGTTGAAGTTCTGATTTAGCAGGGCGCTTTATGCATTAATAATGTAATGTTGTAGGGCAGTAAACAGATGAATGTATACAAATATTTATGTATCTAAGGGCTACTATACTAAAACATTTGCTTTTCTGATAGTCTATTAGTCTAATCTTGATGGTCTATTTTACAATATTTTCATTTTATGTAAATGTACAGGAGGCAGAAGTTAAAAGCAAGAAATTTAAGTTAGGTGCATTCAAAAAGAAAAGGTTCTCACAGAAATTGCCGTAAGACTTTGCTTCATATACTGCAGCTCTTTTTGTGTAGAATGCTACAGAAAAAAGCCTTCAAGGTTATTAGTATCATAAATATTCATTTCTTCCTAAATAAAAATATTAGAATACATTAGAGATTATTTGTGCAGTCTTGGGACTGACAACACTTATTCTTCTGGTGAACCTACTTTGTAGTTGGTACAGAATGTATATTTTTCAAGACAATTTACCAATCTACAAAGAATTGCTTATCTGGCATAAGGAAGAATGTTGGGTAAGACTAAGGGAAATAGGAAGAGAAAGAATAGTGAAACCTTAGAAAGTGAAAAGGTGGAAGAGAAAGGCACCCAAAACACTGAAAAACCCAGACTTTTCTAAAAATTACTCCTGTAGTCTGAAAGGCCTCTGCTAAATCCCAACAGGACTACTTACAAATTTAGAATTAGTTACAAGTTTAAGAGATTCTCTAGGTGAAAAAAACCCCCAAAACAATAAACAAAACAACAAACAAAACCCAACCAAAAACTTCAACTTGTAGCATTGAGCCACAGGTAATCAAGTTGTTCCTTGGAAGTGTTACCAATTCTCCTGAGACTATACATATACCCATTTATTCACATCCACATGCATACACAACATGTAAAGACAACCCTTTGATTTCTTTTACATAGATATTATTTGTTGCAAAACAGGAAAGAGAATAAGGAAGAAAAAGGAAAGGAGCAACAATGAAATTCCAACAAATCATATCTGGACTCCAAGCAGGAAGATCTCAAACACTAATCCTACAGCATGGGTTTCCACGTCAGATTAAACCACTGCAAATTCAGGTGTTTTATTCTCAGATTAAGTCCAAAATAAACAGACTTTGAAAAGGTAATTTGCATTTCATAAATGCCTGGTTTGAGAAATACAATGTTAAAAAATTAGACAAAACAGCAGAGATACATGATTTTCTTACATGGTTCAGAATTCCATAGTATTTAATTTGCAAGTTAGTATTTTATCTGTAATATATCTCTCAATATTTTAAAAAAATAATCAATCTTTCAATGGTTTGGATACTAAGGTATAAGAGCATAAATCAGGCAGACAGTGTCCAACTAAAGATCCAGTTTTGGTTTATATTCTGTGCCTGACATTTACCACAAATTGTTGGTGGGGAAGAAATATTTAGGTATTCTGAAATCCTTAATGATATTTCCCGTGGTATATCCTCTCAGTTCTCAAGATATGAGTCTTAGGAATGTCCACATCCTTGGGCTTAATAGTTTTTGCCTCCATTATTTAGTTTAAGTATCTTACCTACCTCTTGAGAGCTATGACCTAATCAATGAGTAAAACAGTTGAGCTGTGTACTAGAAAAAATAAATAAATAAATGAATATGTATTTCTTAGTGTTTTACACCAGCAGTCTGACAGTTTCATAGAGAAGCCCTCTCATTTTCAATCCGTGAGAAACAGAAAATTGTTGTTATCTCTTCACATCCCCCAAACAATTTGTGATTTTCTAGTCCTCTATTGCATTTATGCTTTGGTGAGGGTGTATTTAGTATTTTTGGCAAGTGCAAGTACACCTTACCTGCCAAATACAAGTGCTCATCAACAATGTCAAAGAACTTAAAAGGATGAGGGTTTTCCCTTTTGCCATATTGAATTCTCTCAGTACACTTTATTTATCCAAATTTCTGCTGTTAGAATTAGAATTACCATTCTGTAGTTTTATAGATCACTTCCTGAGCCCTTCTTGAATTAGGTATCCCAGTCCTGAAAGGTTTCGTGATAAACTCTGAAGAACTTTTATGACCTTTCCCTCTTTTCCAAATCAGCTGAAGTCTGAGGGAAATCTGGTCCCTGAGCCTCATATTCCTGCTTTTATATGAATTTAAATAATTATCGGTTTGTTTTATCCTTTGCCATTTAACTTTGGTTTGAGCTGATCTCTGATCTTGAGGCATTGCTATGTCTAGCACCAACGAAGAGTAGTCAAGTGGTTTATGTTTCATTTTCTAAATTTATCTTGGATCACAATAATCTGCATCCAAATGATTTAACCCTCCCGCTTTCAAAGATATTCAGGTACTTAACTCTTTGATTTAATTCCATTAAAATATGAATTAGGAACCTCTCAATATATTTTAAAATGTTGCTAGTGTGGTTTTAAGTGCCTAATTTAAACATAATATGAAACGGTACTTTGGAAAAATACAGTACAGGTAGAAACAAGGAATGGAAATAAGATTTTACTTTGCAGGGAAGTTTTGTTGCAACCCAAAACACCATTATATTTGCTTGACTGAGAACACAAGACAGGAAAGGGACCTGTTTTTAAAAAACATAGTAGAAAGGAGGGAGATTTGCTATAAAATTTTCTAGTATAATCTCTTGCCCAGTAATTCTGTTTGGGTTTTGATTTTTGGTGTTTTTTTTTTTTCTTTTAAAAATCTACATGACATTTTAAGAAAGCCTAGTTTCTGTTACTTTTTACCTGATCACTTTATAGAAAAGATGGGTAAATTCTACCTCAGGACAAGTGGGGTTCTGTAACATTCATCACACTCATTAAGAAATTTAATTACAGGATATTTCTGAAAGAGCAACTAATAGTTGACTGTATGGTATTGAATCAGGTGTTGGTGTTGGCAGGTTTGCTAAGTGTGATATCACATATCAGATGCAGTCATTCCATTCAGTGACAGTTGGAAAACTATGTAAAATACCATATGATATTGGGTTAATTCAGTAAAAGTAACAGTTATTGCAAACCATTGTTTCTAAAATTCTATGTGTAACATGTATTATTATAATACTTTCGAAGTCGCTTTGATCTTTGCTTAATATGTATTGTGCAGCAATTTTCATTTCTGGAAAAAAACCAAACATACTATTTTTGAAGCTGATGGTGTCTTTGATTTAAGGATACTTTATTTCTATGAAGAACAGACTGAATATTGCCAGGACAGTACTGTTGTTTGCAGTTTTGCTATTATTCATTCTCTAAAGCTACTTTAATATGCTTTGCTACTTGATTGGCTTGCTGGCAAAGTGCATGTTTTGAAATTTGAGCTCATTTTGGCATTGTTCTTTTGTTTGGTTTTGAAATAAACCAAATTCAAAAGTGACAATAAATTGTGAAAAGCCAATTTAAAACAGACCTTTTAGCTATGTTTGCAAACGTTCACAGTTGCGACAACATTCTACTGACAGAATGAAAGAAAAATGTAGGTATTGAACCTAAGGAAAAACCTATAAACACTGACAAATCTGATGTGATACTAAGAAAACAATTTAGAAGAGCTAAGTTGCTTAGTAATAACCTTCTACTCTTCCAGCCGAAATATGGTAATATAGGAGGTACATCTCCACTACAGTCAAAGTGAAACAAGACAAATTAGCACACACAGAGTTCTGTGCTTGCAGTTAGAATGCAGCTAATAAGCTAGTTACACCACACAAAAACATTTTCTGTAGATATATACTCACAGGGTTATCTTTAAGTGAAGAAACATCTATTGTTGCTGATGCACAAATTCCCCTGTGACACATAATGGTACAAATTTGGAGCCGTTCTATTTTATTCTGGGTTATTCTAGATCTGTATGGACACAGAAATTGCCCTTGCTGTATGGAAGGCTTTGACAACAAATCAGAAAAATCAGTTTTGTATAGCTAGTGCCAGTTAGGTAGGATGGAGATAATTTAGCATATGGCAAGTGGGATGATAAATGGAAAGGACAAGTGACAGGGGCTGAGAGATTTAAAATTGCTTAGTTCAGAGAAGAGACTGAAAAATGTTTTTTTAGTCATTTTTACTGTTTAAGGTGTGTCTAGACAGAATAAAGGGTACTCTATTCTGAAATGCTAGCGCTTCTTAGGTGGCAGTAGTGGAATTTAGACTTAAACTCTTCTCCTACCACTAATTCCAGACATGACAGTATCTCAGCTCAGGTCATGCCCGATCACTATTTGTTGTTTAATTCAGTGGTCAGTTGTAGGATAGAATGTGTCCATCAGGCAAAATGGCTGTAGTGTATCCTGACCATTTTTCCTGACACTCTAGACAGAGAAGTGAGTTGAAGGTAACAAATTGAAGCACTGTGAAAATTATGAATGAATTATAAATTGCAGATTATAGAGATTAATGACACATAAGGGAATACTGAAGATTTATTTTTTTCCCTTTCGAGTTTGAGGAAAATACTAATTAATTAAACTAAGAACAACAGACATATAAATATGCTTAGAAATTGTGTGGGAAAGAAAAGGAGAAGAAGGAATAAGCAAAGAGGTCACAGATAAAGGAGTGACTACCTTCTCAAGGGAGTTTCTACAGACACAGTGGTGAAGGTAACAAAGGTTATGTTTTCATTGTTATTCTTCATGAGTATAGTTTTGTGTGTGTGCGTGTGTGTGTGCGTGTGTGTATATATATATATATATAAAAACTATATATGTATATATAGTTTTTAAATTGCTAGGTGAGAAACCAGAAGTGAATATAACAAAGGAGGCAAAAAGAATATGGATAGGTTATGGTGAGTAGGAGTTTTATAAGTTGATCAGAGGAGGAAAAGTAAAGTTAAAGGATTTTGAGTAGTAAAAGTTGCCTGAAGTTTCTGTCTTAGTAACTGAACAAAACTCCAGACTGGAACACCTGGACAAAGAAGACAACATTTGTGTCAACAAACAGAGAAAGAAAATCTAAAAACTATAGAAGCCTACCAGAATCTTATGTTAGATGACAACCAATGTTTTCTGTGTCCATGGAAAATGACAGCTATGGCCTATGGCTCAGTAGCTGGTTATCTAGCTATGAATTCAACAGATGAATCAAAACCTACTACAACAATAACACATATTAATTGAAGATATCATAAGCACATCTGACAATTAGGAATGAGGGCTGGTGATAGTTACATTGCACTAACCCAGTTTAACAAATCAACATAACAAAGTCACTTTAAGTGAGCACTGAATTACATACATGGCAGAAAGCAGCAACAAAGACTCATAAGGCAAGGGATATATATATATATTTATTTAGGTTTGAAACTACATTTACTTATCAATACATAAGGAATATAATTGTTCTTACAGCTCAGACCATCTTCAGACTGTTTTGCCTGTTATTACATTCAATCACATAGGCATTCAGCTATGAAATCAAAACCATAGTTGATGTTGCGGTGAAAATTATAAGGAACTAGCAAGCATTGCTTCCCTCAGACACAGTATTAGTACAGATAATGATGGAAAAAATCAGAAATAAAAAAGTCTCAGCTGTCACTGAAGTAGCACCCTCAGTCCTCATAACTACTCTTCCCAAGAGACACAGCAAATCTACTTCTGTAACCAGACATAATTCTCAGACCATTTGCTAATGGTAGAGATTATTTTCTTCCTCTCACAATCAGTGTAGGAAATGGTGAGGATGACAAGACAAAAGAAAGTCTTACTAGTGGGTGGATTGACACATGCTGTCATATGCAGTTATAATAACTGTAGGTTGTGGGTTTGGGTTTTTTTGGTTTTTTTTTATTATTATTATTTTTATTTGAGGTAGGCTTTGAAGTATAAATTACATTATTAGCTGTGAAAAAACCTCCAGTAGACAAAATCCTTTACAGTTTTTGAGTTATGTTAGAATTTGTTGACTCAGTGAGTGCCAGGAGTTTTAAGCAGCTATCTTATCTCTCTTTCTCTGCAATACCTTAACATACAAGTTTCCCCTTACTGCTGTATCTTAAAAATCCACATATTTTTCACAAGCCAAGATTGATTTTTTGCTTTATATATTTTTCAGTTTTGGTTTGGTTTTTCTTTTTTCCCCAGAAGTCTGACAGACAATAGAACTACGTATTAAAATAATTTGCCTGAATCAGGGTAAGTGTGGCTTAGGTAGCTGCTTTTTCTGTTTTGTTTAGCCAAATGTGTTCATCAATGATTAAATTAAATCACAGATTCTCAAAAAAAGGGGGTGTCCTCTTCATCCAGCAACCTTTCTACTTGAGTTCAAATACCCTTCTGCTTAAAGCTGCAAAGATATTATAATTGCTCTTTCACCAAGTTCTGAAAATAAAGCATTGCTATATCTCACCTATGGACTTTGAAATTGAGCCAGAAGAGAAACAATGAAATAGGGAAAATAATTGAACTTCTTTTTCTCGGTTGAGTGTGGACAGCCCATTCTTTCCTTTCTTTCTATGGACACAAAGTTAGCCGTAACAGGAAAACATTTCAATTTTTGAAAGAGAAAAATTGTTGCAGATGCTTACTCAAAAGTACCATCTACCTTCAAGACAACTTAATTAAAATCTTGAGAAATCTATAAAGGCAGCTAGATTAATTCAGATTATTCACATACACAAGGAACGATAATTAAATAGTTATAATTGTAGTGTGTCTCCCTGTTCAAAAGGTCCAGCTATCAGTGGGTCTGGACTATCTGACATCTCTAGGATGCTAGGCACCTAGAAACTAGGACTTGTGCTGTCTTTAAAATTGCCAGCATTAAAGAGAGTGACTGTGGCAGACGGTGCAGAAGAAGCAGCATCCACCTACAATTCATAGGCAGACCACCATCCACACCACTCCCACCTCTTCCTCCCTTCTTCTTCTTTCTTTTTTCTTTTCTTACCACACACACACACACACACACACACTGCCGATAAAGAGTGGAAGGAATAATACATGCTGAAATGTTTCAGAGATGTTAAATATTATAGTATTTTTCCTCTTTTCTCTTCCTCCCATTAAATTAGCAACTGCTAATATCTAAAACCAATTTACAGATCCATCTGCTTAACAAATGGAGCATTTACATCCCTGTAACTGCCTTTCAGGCAGTGGAATAGCTTATGCATAATAAAATCAATTG
Source organism: Ibycter americanus (assembly GCA_035590275.1). Classification (NCBI taxonomy): domain Eukaryota; kingdom Metazoa; phylum Chordata; class Aves; order Falconiformes; family Falconidae; genus Ibycter; species Ibycter americanus. Next base: position 88,439,878 of record JAVJGI010000060.1, read on the forward strand.
GTTCCTCCATGTTTCCTGTCAATGCCAAAAGAAACCAATGGAAAGTAGGAGCAATTGAACAAAAAAAAACCCCACAAAACCTCAGGACTTAAAGCATAAAACTCTTGCCTGTACTGGTCAGCCTGTCATTTTGGCCCCACAGTCAAAAAACAGCTTCCTTCAAGTTCTGCTGAACTCTGTCAGAAACATTTTGTGTCATCCAATCTACAGACTTCAGCAAAACAACTTAAGTTCCTGAGTTTCTGCATGGTAAAACTTTTATTGTCTTTAGCTTCATGGATTATAAATCCAAAAAGACACCTTTCTGCTGATCTAATCCATAAGACAGATGGCAATACTTCCCATCGATGTTGATGTTGAGATGATTTTAATACTCCTAGTGACAGAGAGTGTGCTTGGTCTTCCATGATTCACAGTTGTTAAGCCCCTACATTCAGACAAAAATGAAGTCTGTGGAACAGCTGGAAAATACAGATGTTCTAGCTCTATTAGCAACACTCCTATGTCATACCCTTAGCAGTGGAAATTCAGCTGTGCTCCCTTGACATCCAAAATTTGCTCAAAGATGACCAACAAATCTTTGCATATACTTCAAAATATTAAGACCTGTCCTGACTATGGACACATTGCAGATCAGACAGGTGGGTGGAAAATGCACCTTAAAATCGAGGTTACAGTGTCTTCAGCTAACATAAAAGTTCAGTTTAAGGAAATGCAAAAACATACACCCCAAGATTGCCTCAGAGCCTAGTAACTGACAGCTTGCAGAGAAACAGAGATTATTGTGTCTGTCTGTCTGTGAACAAAAGGATTCATTCAGTCTATAGCTTTGGATTAATACAACATATGAAACTGTTTCATTTAATTACACTGAATTTACAGGATAATTCGTAATTACAGGATAGATAAAAATTGTCCACCTCTACCCAAAAGATTTATTTATAAATTTAGGTATTATCCTTCTCCTGATATTTAATTACAAACTGTTTTGCAGTACCTGCTAAAAACACCCATGGGAAGGAAAGGGAGAAAGAACTTTAAATGTTGTGTACCTAAAAGCTGTTCTTCAATATTGAAGTGCTTTTAAGGTCTCAGTAATTACAGTCAATCACTGTATCCACAAGCTTTCCGAGTTTTCATCAGAAAAATACGTTCTCAAGAAAATTAAGCTATATTTACAGCATGCTTTCTCCAGCTGGGTCAAAGCTCTTTGAAGAAGAGTTCAAATCAAGTAAATTCAACCTCAGGTAATGTTGCTAATGGAGAGCATATATCCAGAGTGAGAGCCACTTAAAGACACAATACCAGTATGAATCGCAATTAGGTGTTACAGTTCTGTCTGTTCACACAGGAATACATTAAAGACTAAGGCTCCGTCCTGCACTAAGAACTATGCAAGCAGAGTATTGCTTCATGGTAGAAATCAATAGAACGTTGAATGGAAGTCTGCTTATAGGAGTGTCAAGATTTGTGTCACACAAGCCAAGCTGATTTGCCTAAATTTACACAGATGAAAAGCCTCACTCGTTACAATGATTTGATCAAATTACTAAAAGAACAACCACTTCCAAAACTGTAATTTAGGTATGCAGTAGCAGCATGATTTTAAACACATATTTATAGGAGGTATATAAAGCCCCTCCTTCTTTAAATATCTGGCAAACATGCATGTCATGCCAGCTGTTTATCACTAGTTTGTCTCATCTGACTAGCTACAGGCAAGCAGCACTGTTTAATTTCCCAGACAGAGGATCAAGAAAGGGGCTATCACTGTCACTTTTACTCCAGCTATGAGAAGACAGAGTGTTGTGGTGTTTCTCCTGACTGACAGATGAGTGAAGAAGCCAACCAACTGTGTCCTGTGCTTCAGGTTATTTCCTTCAGAGAATATCAGAATAAAATTGAAAAATAAGTTCTTGCTATAGAACTGGCATAAAATAATTCAAAAATCCTATATAACAGCTATCATTCTTTCTTAAAATTGGAAAGCCAAGCATCCCTCTGTGACACAGGCTGGTACTCAGACTCCCTGAAATTCCTATTGGTTTCTGCTGTCACTCTTCTACTTGATTCAAATGTGTTTGTACTTGTTCTTCCTCTCAAAAACCTCCTTCATCCTGAAAGAACAGCCTTCCTCTATGTTACTGTCAGTTCCTATTTGAATTCCTTCTGTATGAAGCTGAAAAGTAATAACAACAAAATGAAAGATAAAAAATAAGTTAAAATGCAAAATCAAATATCTGTGTAAGCTCTTGAAAAGACAACGTTTTTGTAAAATTAATTGCTTGTTGCCTTTATTTCCCTCTGAGCATTTAACTTGCTGAAAGCTGAAGCTCTTTTAATGTTTCCAGAAAGTATTTCCTCTCAGATGGAAAGAAAAGTCAGCACTCCACAGCACCCTCCAAAAAACAGAAAAAAAAAAAAAAAAAAAAGAAAAGAGGGGACATGTTTACCTGCATCTGAGAAAGAAAAGGCACATTCTGTCAGGGTGTGCCCAATCAATTTCTGAATGAAACTTGATCTTTGAGGGGGGGCGGGGATGGGAAAGAGTTCAGTTAATTGGGAACACATAAATGTTGCTGAGTCTTTTGCAGGTACCTGGTGTTCAGGATAGAGATGTGACAGTTACCTTCATATGTAACACAGTGGCCCTGCAGCATACCTCCTTCAGAAGGAAGCAGTGGGCACTGTTAGCAAAGGATTTGGCGAGGTATGTGGAAGATATTCAAGGAATCCTTTCTTATCTTGGAATAGCTGCAATTAATGTTTCTTTTCCTGATACTGGGTTGTATCATAAAGAAAAAATACCCACCTCCCAAAATGTATCATTTCCAATTCAGGGAGTAATTTGATATCTATTTGAATCCTTTGTTTACTCCAAATTAATGCAAATATGAAAAATCTTTTGGGGCCAGTACTTTGTCAAAAGGACCTGGATGAACAGCAGAGGGGAGGCTGGCTGCTAGCTCTCTCCTAGTTGTTGTGCTCCAGGTCAGGTGCAATCACTTGGCTAGAGTTGGGGAGGTGATGCCTTCCTGAAAACAACTGAAATTTCACACTGGGAGCAATTTCTGGAGTGCAGTGTAGGGATGGTAAAGAAGGTGTTTCACATTGAAATCCAGCTGTTGGTTGCTGCTGAAAAGATTAGTCTCTTTGCCTCCAGCTGCATGCTCCCGCCCCTTCTGCATCTGCTCTAGCAATCGTGAGCTAAACCAAAGTGGGTGCCAAACACTAAAGTCGGTGCAAAGGGAAGAAGGGGATACTGTATCAGAATCAGAAGAAAGTAGAGAGGCAAAAGAACCCTTCCTAGTGAGAACTGACAGCTAAACCAGATTAAGTATAATGAGAAAAAGCAATGTGAGATTCACAGCAAGGAGGTAGCCTATGGGGAAAATGCTGGCTGAGGTGTTTCTGAGTCAAGCAGAGGGAATTAAAAAGCAGCACATCAAAGATAACAGAAAGAGGGACCTATTTTTTATGGACAACTGGAAGACAGAATAGTGTTCCTGCAATCTGGGAAGTCAGTCAAAGCAGCAGGATCAAAAACTAGTGAAGGGGAAAGCATCCCCCCAGTAAAGATATGTATGTGGGGGTTTTAAAAGTCATTGATTTTACTATCATTCTCCCGTTTTCCTCAAAGTTAGTTTGTTCTAGTTTCCATCCTAATAAAAATTTGCAATAATGGAATGCTCTTTTATTGTTTTCAGAGTACTAATTAGAAGTGCAAACAGACCCACTTCTCATATATACAGGATCCTGATGCAGTGCCTTAGCATGGATGCATACATATGCACGATCTAAGTTTAACAATTCCTCAAAAGTTAGGTAGAGACTTCTATCATATAAAGTTATCACAACAAAAAAATTAAAAGGATCTAATTGGTTTGGATTGTCTAGTGTAGCCACAGTGAACTTAATCTTCAGGGAAAAAAACTGCTCTTTCTTTTATAAAAAATAGGTCCTTTGCAGCTAGACACCTCTGAAATCAAAACAAAAGAAATAAAAGTATTTGGGAGTCCGTAATATTTTTTGATAACTTCTTAAAAGACGGTGTGTTAAAAACTAGATCTGTAATAAAAGGGTTCAGCTGGCAATTTAAAAAGATCCACTTTGTTTTCCTGCAAACAACAAAATGTGTCTGATAATAACTCAAGGTCTAATGTAGTAAGAATGAAAATATTTTTCCCTCATAATTTGCATTAAGTTCCTCCTATATTTGCTCCTAAGTACATCTTCTAATCAACTCATATATTTATCGGAAATCAAAGTATTCGACTTCAATATCCATATAAATGGAAATCCAGATGTAAGTCTAATAACTGCGCATGACATAGAGTTATTAGCTGGCCTTCATATGTTTGATCACCACATTCATGATATATCCTAATCACCTTTTTCTAAGTCTTGTACAAAGTCAAACAGTAAGTATTGAATGCTGAATAAATTTGAAATTTGTATGTAAGTTACACATTTATTTTTAATATTGTTTATGAGAAACTGAAAATTCTTTCTGTGTTCCCTTTAAGTGACTGCATAAGGAAAGGTCTTAGAAAAATAAGCAGTGTGCCACAGTCCATCCTACAAAGTTATATGGAGCTACCTCATGATAAAGGACAACCTTCTCTGTCTTACAGGATATCACAGCATTTATTTTGCCTATTAGAAAGCTCCACAAGTGCAGGATTTCCTGTTGCTCAATCCAAAATGAGAAAATTCTGTACTGCCTCAATATACTTGCTCTGATTATACACACATTGTTGTCCTCTGCAATCTCTACAAATTCACTTGTCTACACATACAAAACAATGAAGGTGCATGAATATTTTTCCACTCCATTCACATCTGAAAATAAAAATTTGTCCTTTAAAAAAGAACTTTGACTTCTAACACTAACTTACCAGAGATTTTGGTGCTTTAAGAAGTTCACAGTCAAATTACAAAAGTAAAATCTGTACCAAACTAATAAAAATTAGAACATCTAATGGATGCTGAACAGTTTTCATTGTCTAAAAGAAAAAAATAATATTACAGATTTGTGTAATATAGTATTTTAATATGGAGACAATATATATGAGAAAAGAGGCACGGCAGACCTTCAAAATTTTCAACAGAACAGTTCAAAATAGAATAAAACCAACGCAAAAACATGAAGATGAAACAATACAACTGTCATGATGATATTGTTAAAATATCTCTTTAGCAGACAAATAATGAACAAGATATGAAAGACCTTAAACTGAGTCAGATCAGTCTGGATCTGACATAATAGTACAAAGAAAACTTGAAAGTCTGCTCCAAATTAATCTTCAAACTATTTCTGAAATATTGTTTGTTTGCTTCTGACTCTGATTTTGTCATCCCTGCTTATTGAAGCTCTTAAAATCATTCAGCATTTTATATGGTATATCATGTGAGAAGGGCAAACTTGATTCTGTCGTATGTAAGATACGGTTTTGGTATCTATTTTCATCTTCAGTGAGGCATTCACGAATCTCTACTTAACAAAAATAGAAAACAGTTTTAAAACTAAAATTCAGTCCAGTGCAACTTGCTGCTCACAGGTAGCAAGGTAACTGATTATATTTTTTTCCAGGCAGCTCAGGGCTTTATCCAGATGGGTCCTGAAAAGCTCTCAGGGTGGAGAGAGGCTTCACAGTCTCTCTGGGCAGCCTTTTCCACAGTCTTCACAGGGAAAGAATTTCTCCTTATCTTCAGTGAGACAGACAGAAGGCCAAGACTTCAGCTCACCCATGCACATGCATGGACCCCTATGGACCCTGTTGATTCAGACCTCAACATGGGAACTGATTTCTTGGCTTGACCCTGGACCTTTCTAGTCATCATGGACCTACCCAACCATTGCTGAGTAGTTTCTGACCTAACCCTCACCAAGATGATTCTGATCCCTACTCACTGACTTCCATTCCTGGTGCCCTGACCCTGAGGGAGCCTCCAGCTCCTGTGGTACTCTGACACTTTGTGTTCCTGCTCAAAGTCCAAGTGGCGGTTGTCTTTCTACTGCTGCTAGGGTGCTCATCCTCACTTTTCCGTCTGCCAAGACCTCCATAGCCTTTCCTGCAGAGCTGATCCCTACCACCAGCCCCCAAACCTGTATCACTGCAAAGAGTTTTTCCCTCCTGGGTGCAGGAGTTTGCATTGTCCCTTACTGAATTTCCTAAGGTTCCTGTTCCTCATCCATCCACCTTGTCTAGGTCCTTCTGCCTCAGGTAAACTAGGTCATCTTAGTTTGGTGTCAGCTGCAAACTAGACCAAGACATGTATCATTGCCTCTTCCAAGTCATTAATAAAGAAGTTAACCAAGACAGATCCCAAAATACGACCCATGTGGTACTCCGCTTACTGGCCTGCAGGTTGAGTAAACCTCATTAACCATGGTTAATCAATTTAATCAATTTTTTACCCATCCATTTATCTACCTATACAGGCTGTAATATCCCAGTTAGAATACAGGAATATTGTGGCAGACCATGTCCAAAACTTTGCCCTATAAATAATATCTATGTCTCTCCTCTCACAAATCCAGTCATTTGATCTTCAAGGCCAATCAGGCTGGTCAGACATGATTTACCTTTTGGTAAGTTATGCTGACTGTTCCCAAACACACTCTTCTCCTTCATGTGCCCAGAAATTGCTCCAAAAAGACTTCCTTTACAATTTTTCTAGGGATCAAGGTAAGGCTGGCTGGCCTTTAGCTCCCCTGGTTTACTCCTGGACTTTTTGAAGATGGATTTTTGAACATTTCCCTTTCTCCAGTTGATGGAGTCCTTCCCCAAGTCTCCATGACTTTTCAGACATGATGTAGAGTGGCCTTGCAAGGACATCAGCCAATTCTCTTATTACTTTTGCATACAGGCTGTCAGGTCCCATGGACCTGTATGGGTCAAGTCATATCACGCAGTCTTGGACTTGACTCATATCTACTGCTTGTTGTCCATCTCTTGGAACCATTTCTCTAAAGGCCTGGCCAAAGAGGTCTTGTTGCAAAAGACTGAGGCCAAGAATGTTTTGAATACTTCAGCCTTGTCTGTGCTCAATATAACTAAATCACCTACTCCATTCATCAAAGACCCCACGTTTTCCTTGCTCAGCTTTTTACTTCTAATGCAGCAGTTGAAGCTCTTTTTGTGCCCTTGATGTCCCTTCCAAGCTTCATCTGTCATTGAGCTTGGCCTTTCCTAACACCATCCTTACATGACACAGTGAGGTTTCTAGGTCCTTTGTAGCCCATCATTCCTTCCACCTCCTGTACATAATAATAAAAAAACTTGAAAAGTGTGTAATTTGCTTGATATAAAATATTGAGAACTATGTTGTTTCTCTACTCTTCCATAGAATTTTACATTGTAAAAAGAACAGTAGTTTCATTGCCTTTCATCTCTATACACTGTTGAAGGTGAGTGTATCTTGGGCAATATTGTGCATCCTCATGTTAATAAAGTGGACACTATGTGAACAAGCTGTACAATATGTAGAGCTTCCCATTTTAATAGATGAGTATTTTACCTTTACTAGCTAAAAATCTCTCTTTACTTTTTTTCCTTAAAAATATATTTTATTGTTCCAACATAAACAAATGGTTTCAGCCAGATCCTTCCAGTCTCCTACAATATGAGAAGGAGCTGACCTTCAATGAAACTAAAAGTTGAATAATTTACTACATGGCTATTATTTTTTTACCTTTAATATAACCAGTGGAACCCAATACTGTAATGCTGTGTTTAGGCAGATTAAAATATAGACTGATTGTATCTAAACATGAACTTCTATAATAATAATATTAGGATTATATGATTTTATGCATATAAATATTTCCACTTTAGAACCCATTGTTAAACATCCAGAGTTGAAAAACTGTTTTATAAACAGATTATAATGTAATTATGGTATCTGACACTGGTTAACTGTCAAAGACAAAGTAGAAAATTGATAGACTAGATCATTGGCCAAATTTAGGGTGCAGCTTTGTTGTTTTCCTTTGAACACAGAGAATTTGTATTTAATATTTATATTTGTTTTACATAGCACTAAGTAGCTCTTAACATAAGAGTAATCAAATTCCAGTTTTAATGGCAATTTACACGATAGAACATTGCTTTCATGAATATAAGATAATTTATAGTCCCTGCAACTATACCCAACCAAATCCACATTCATACACCACAGCACCTCTGCACTGCAGAACATTCCTTATGAGGAAAATTAATTATTTCTTATTGGGGGAAACAGATTTGTCATCAAATGCAAACCAAGGAAGTTTAGGTAGAAAACAGTGAAAAGTCAGAACAGAAATTTTAAAGGTTTTTGAACTTTATACCCACATAATTGATTTAACTGATGGAAAAAAAATATCTTTAATACCTTAGCTGTGATGATCTATGGAAATTTTCATGAGAACAGGCATATCTCACTGCATACTATTCCTTTCTTCAATCAAACCAGAAAAACGCTTTTTCTTTACAGAAATGATGGTTTCGGAGCACCTGGAGTAGAGATTTCTGTCATGAGAGACAGGAGAATATTGATATGTAAAATGCAAATCCTGAATTTGACTAATTGGGGATCTACAATGTAAATCTGGGAAAGAAACCACTTTTCATAAAGTGCAACTTCTTGAGAAATCTGAAAGATTTCCCATCCAGCTTCATGATGAATCAGAGAATTTTCAATAAAAGACAAAGAGAGCCCCTCATCCCCTCAAATAGCCCCAGAGGCTAGAAAACTTATTTGACATGCAGACTTGCATTCAAACACTCCCAGCAAAAATAAGTTAACAGTACTGACTTTTCAGTTGGATTCTTTTCATTTAAATTAAATATCTAAGTAGTCAGTGGAACTGAGACTTGAACTTTGATCTCTGATTTTAAATGAATTTCTTACCCACTAGGTTGTTTGGGGTTTTTTTATTCTTCCAACCCTACACCTGGGAAAATGAGGGATTTTAGAGTTAAAATTCTCTAGGGCTGTTAGGTTCCAAGAGCATAATAACATTAATAAATTATATAATTATATATAACATTAAATGAATCTGTTATTGTTTGGTCTCCAAAGTCTCCTGGGAAATGAGCAGCTGAAATGATCATTGTTATTTATTTCCTTTTGAAATAAGAATGTTAATAAATAAATTTCAAAATTATTTTTCATGTGTAATTTAACAGTTCTGAAAAAAACCTTGCTGGTAAGATATATTGCTTGCTGATTAATCTTCTTAAAATGCAGAACTAAAATAATCAACCAGCATGCAAATATGTAACACATTTTACAACTCTCAGGCACTACTTCTCATTCGCAGGCCATAGCATAGAAACAGGATCTTAAAAGACTGAATTAGTGCCATAGTGTAACAGCCGCAACCATTTCCAAAGAATGGACCTTCTCCAAATAATAATATTGTCTAGTGCCTGCACAGTATCTACAGCTGCACCTGTTAATTGTTTCTTCTCTTCCTGAAAGCAGATGTCGGATTTATACCTGTAGCATGACCAAGACTGCAAATATTAATTGATCTTTTATGGCTAGTGACTGAATGAGCCTGGCTGGCATGTACAGCACTGGCAAACACAAGCTTTACAGCAAGTAGCTCCGCAGGATTGGTTTGGCAAAAGCTGGTCAGGGATGCATAGCTCTTGAACACTACTTCAATACAGATTGGAAGGCAAGTTTTTTACTTACACTTTGGTACTTGCTACACTGGGTAGTCAAAGCACACATTTGAAAGAGATAAATGTTTTGCATTGTTTATATATATGTATATTATTATTTTTTAAACTTTAAAAAGTAAATCTTTTACTCATTTACCAGTGCGCTACATGGAAAACACATCTTCCAGAAAAAAAAAAAAGCTATTGGTGGCTTTCATGTAAAATGGGAGAGTTATCATATTACATATACTTATCAATGTCATGGACACTTCTATTACATTTTTCAGTGGGTTAAGCCTGCCTACAGAGGCTGTTGTCAGAGAAAACAAAAAGGAAGAATATTATTGAAATAATGAATTCCAATCTGTTTAACCTAGGCAACTAATGTACCAAAATTTTAAGGTTCTAGGGACGTATTCATCCTAAATACATGCCTGTGGGCAAGGTAAAGAAGAAAATACCTTTGAAGGAGTAAAGAAGATCTTTTCTGCCTAACCTGAGTTCCTGAAACTAATTCCATCTTGAAAACACATCACTGGCTAAAGAGAGTGAAATCTGGACTGGATAAAAAGACACTACATCTGTGTGCAAGGAAAAATTACAAAATCTACAAGATGCCAAAACTTTAATAGCTTTTTCGTAGGTAGGGAAGATGACTCTATCATCAGACACAGTTTCTGGGGCTACTGTTGCTAATATTATACCTACAACAAAGCTGCAGCATAGGGGATAAAACAGTCTGGGATCCAGCCGGAGCAGAGTCAAGAGGTGTCAGAAGCTTCTCCCATACAAAGAATGGCTGGGAGAACAGCAAAGAAAGATTAAGGAAGAGCTTGTTCCTAGGCACACCACACTGTAAACCATAGCTCAGCAGATGCAGTGATGTTTCCTGTAGCATATATCTCATACATTGGAGGCACAGCTACCCTTCAACTACCTCAGCTCATCATGCTGCCCTGAACAAGAATGATAACAAATATGGCAAAGATTAACAGGTTTCAAACTTCTGTTCACTAGGATTGACAGCCTCTCCATGCAGAGAATGGAGATACACCAATTGTGTTGTGATTTGGATCATACTTCCCTGCAGAACAGAAGCAAAACTCACATCAGTTTTCACAATTCTGTGGGGCAGAGCCATTTGGCCAGGAATAACGATTCCTGATCAAGCACAGAACAATTGATGCACATCTACCCTGGAAAGGGTTATTGCTTAGAAAATGAACAGCTATATATATTCAATGGGTCATTAAATGTAAATGTGTTTGAATTTTGAATGATTATTACAGTTTATTGTGCCATAAAAGTATATGGAAATTCATCTAACTCTTTAAACCAAACAACAAGCAGTATAGGAAAAACTCTAGGTAGGATAGGTCTAGATTTAAATTTCTTTAGCTCAAATTTTCCCCTGCCTAGAATAAAATTTCACTTTGGAGATATCTGTAGAATTTATTTGCAATGCTAATTTAGTGAATGCTCAGAAGGTATTGGCTGTTAGATAACATTACTGAAATAAAATAAGTGGGGAGTGCACTGCAGCTGGAGTGTAAAACATGAACTAGGAGCAATTTGTCACCTCTGAGACTTGAAAGAATTCATTCACTGTGGCCACCAATACTGTGGGACGCTGTCCATATTATGCTTTCTTGGAGCTCAGCAATCCAATCTGTAGGCATTGACTACTAACAGAGACCAAGAAGGTCTCTGTTAAGTTGCAAGCTCATTAAATCCTGCTCTGAAGCAGAATTAAACACTCTGTGGTCCAAATCTCCAAAGTGCTGATTGCAATCACTAAATTATTGAGCTGTTGAATGTAACAAAATGGAGAAACATATGATTAAGGCCTTAAGAATAATCTGGACACAGATAAAGGACTCATGCCACCTTGGAGAAAAAAACAAAGAAATCAACTTTTGCTAAGAAGCCACCTTTGCTTCCATTTAAATCACCAGTTAGCTCCAAAGAATGGGTATATAATTGCTCCATGTCTTCCTTAAGCTTGCTATCAGAGAGTAGACATCAAAACTACAGTGGCCTTAGCTCTATGTCCAAAGGGCATAGCAGTGGCCATGCTTCCAATGCTCTTTTGTTAGGTTTTACTGTTCACTCCTCTATTCATCATTTCTTTGTCTTGTTTAAGACTCTGCTCTGCTAACCCTTGTTAATACCTCTTTTATATGTCCTCTACCCTTGAATGACCTTGATTCATCTAAGAGGATGACATGATGAAAATGTAACTGCTCACAAAGAGACAACAAGGATGCTCACAGAAAGATTTGTAACAGGTAGTCAGTCTCATAGATGAAGAAGCTGTGATTTATTCTGGAAAAAAAAACAAAAAACAAACCCAAACAAAAAACCCTGAAAAACACCAGTCTCAGGAAAAAACAGTTAGCAAACCCAATGGTCCTGTTTGTGTCTCTCCACCCTTCATACCATATACCCAGTACCTGCGCATTTAAATAATGCATATTTCTTAAGCCTCTGGATGCATTCCCCTCATTACATTAATTCTTACCAGAAAAAATCTCTAGCCTCTACTTTTCAGGAGGGCAGCCTCAATAGGTAGTAGGGTATGGCTACACCTGTCCAGTTCCAAAAAGCAACATTAAATATGACTAAGTAAAATGCATTCAGACTGTGTTTTTATAACTAGACCATTTTCTTTATATCATTTAGTCTACAGTAAAACCACTGTTTTATATCCGGGCAGATGGTTGCTCAATTTTGACAAATGTCATAGTTGACTCAGCTGCGTGGGAACTACTGCTTCAGCATCGCGGGCCAACCCAGGAGAGTGGGCCCTTATCCCTTTGATGTGAATACCACTGAACATATGTATGAATATAAACGGCTGAGTAGTTGCATTGAAAAATCAGTGCCTTTGCTTTTGACGAAGATGAGAGGCAGCTATAGTATATAGAAAATTTTGTTCTTGCCTGCAGATAGTCAAGAAACTGTAAATATGTTAATCAGGAAGCCAGACTACATGATTTTAGATTAGATGCACTACCAAAGATAAAGTAGTCTCTTATTGTGTATGTTTTGAAGACTTTCAACTTGTCTGAAGCCTCATTAACTATATATTGGTTTTTGTCATAATGATGTCGGCAATTTTTAAGTTACCCCAAGCTACATGTTTTCGAAGACATATCCAAAGGAAAAGAAAACTTACGCCCCTTATTACATGAAGTATGCAAATCCTTATCATGCGTATTAGATATTTTCCTTTAAATTATTGTTTATTCCTTTTAAATGCTGTTTGAAGTGTGGCTTTAATCAAAACTATAGCATTTATTTATATAAAAATCCAAAAAAAATTATGCAAGTTCTTTAATCCTTAATGAAACATAGACAAATAATTTTATACTAAATTGTTGAAAGGCAGACTCATGGCCCGGCACTGAAAAGTTCTTTTAATAGCTAAGTTATAAGAAGCCATTGAACCAAAGGGATATAGCAAACCCTTAACTACAGCATTGCAAATGATGACACTCTAATATGACAGTAACCATCCTATCCATTCTTCAAAAAATAATGTTCTGCAAATGAAATATAATGAGAAACCCACTTCAACATAAGTCAATAAACTGATAAGCTTGTTAAAAGAAAATAATTACTTGGCTGTACTCTTTGAAGAGCGCCTATTTATTTTGAAATCCTCTGAAATACAAGAACACAAAAAGGAATAAATCTTAGCACAGGAATAAACCTTCCCTCTTGGTTTTCATGATAAATTAATGATTAGCAGGCTGCTTATACATGAGGCTAAACAGCTGAATGCTTAGAAATCAAGAAAAAAAAAGTCATGCAGCCTTATCCCTTTCCTCTGAACTTTTGTAATAAGTATAGTTTTTCTTAACATATTCACATGCTACATGAGAAAGAAACTTGCTATGAAATTTAAATGTCCATTTTTCTTGATCACTATACTTCTAGTTGCATCAGCAAATTTGGCTTTGTTATTTGGGTTGTACGTCTGGTGAGTCTAAACCAGAAGCTAGCTACTTGCACTTGGTCTAATGGGGAGAGAAAAGTACTTTGGGGAAAACATCCTCCAATTGTCAAAGGTTTCAACTAGCAAGCATGTTACACCAGGACTGATCAGATAACTGCTCATTCCGTGGACAGCTAATAGATTTCTTTGTAGATGCTTCTGCTTCTGAACAAATTTGACAATAAAATGGGCTGAAATTTCAGCATCAATCTTAATGTTAAAGCCCACAGACATAAAATTTGGTCTTATTTAAAAAAAAAAAAAAAAGCAACAACAAAAACAGTTCCAGAGGAACAGCAAGAAATTTTCTGAACAAAACTAATTAGCCAGATTTCCAATGAATTTTCTGCTTGTTGACTGTTAGGATTGTACCATAAATTGCTCTGTCTCAATCAGAAAATCCAGGAGGGTAGGAAGAGGAGTGAGAGAGGTGACTTTGCCTGAGGAATAGATTCTCTGGTGTCTGTTTGACAAGGACAAACTCCTGCTCAAGCTCATTTCCAGACTTCTCTTAGCAATCCTCACCTTTGTGTATTCTCGGGATATTAAGGGATGAACTTACACTCCATTCTTTCCCTGAGAGGGAACTAAAATGGATTCTTTCCTTACTATGTTTCTTATTTTTCTGTCTGGAGAAATTCTGCATTTATAATATCTTATCTCATGGGTATCACAGTGTCATTTCTATTTGCTTCACATTATTTTACATCAACTCATTCTGTATATCACACTCATAACAAAGATGTAATCAAAATTACATTGTATTGTTGTAAGGCTTAAACAAGAAATGAGAAAAAGGATACAGCTCATGAACTCCTTATTTAAGCAAAGTGGAGTCTAAATAAGCAAAACGCATTACTTGGGCCTTTGTCAGACCCAAAGACAAAGCTGTTTCCCTTCTAAGGTCATTTTGACAGATAATGCCATTCTCTGCTAATTATTTCACAACTTACCCTAAAGAAATAAAAAGATGAGGACTGTGGATTTTCCAACTTTTTCGGTGAAGTGTTAACAATACCAAAATGTATTATCAATATTATAAGATATCTAGATATTTGGTTCTCAGAAATATAAGCTCCTAACCAGAAACCATTAGAAAAATATATTAATGAACACATAGTCTAAGCGTTGCAAATGGTGAGTGTTAAGTGACATTAAGTAAATCACCTTGATTAGTAAATTATTAGTAAATTACCCAGTCTTGCCTGTGACTGTCAGTAACACAGGTGGATCTGGGTTTTGACTGGGTGTCAGAACATCAAAACCTGTTCTCCCATCAGTACAGTCAGAGGTAGTTTTTTTGAAGTAATCCTCAGTAACCTCTCTTGCTTGCAAATTGGAGGTGATATTCAAATGGGCTCTTTTGTCCACTTTGCATAATTCACAACACCTAAGGATGACTCTTCATGAAGACCCAGAAGGAGAAGAAACTGGAACAGCATGACAGCTTCTCACTAGATCAGCCGAAGAACTTCTGTTGTTAGTTATTCAATAAGAATGGAAGTATGAGAAGCTAGGAACTGTCAAAAGCAAATTATAGTAAAGAAATGGGAACCTTGTGGGCATACAGGCTTCAATTAATGTCACCTAACTGAGACTCCACATTCAGAAGCCTACTTACCCTTGTTTAGCTCTAGTCAACAGGGATTAATAGATGCTTCCAGAAGTTTAGCGTACCTGAAATGTGAATTACCCTCAAGTGATACAGCCTTCTGTATCATTCAGCTGTCTGTATCACTTGACTGTATAAGGAAGATATATATATAGATACACACCAATTTTACCATCTCAGTTAACCTTTTAAACCAAAAGAGATCAATACAGACTGAAACAGTTTTATAATTAATGATAACACTGTAGTGTATCTAAGCCTTAAATTATCTACCATACAAGATACTATTGCTGGACAGAATATTTCAGAGTGGACAGATTACTGTCTACTTGTGGAATCGTAACTTCTGTGCCATTACAGTATATACTTACAGAACACCAGACTTTTACATAAAATTAAGCTGAACACTAGATCAACATTTTAGAAAAGCTCTGCGGCCCTGGACTGACTACTTTTTTCAGAATAAATCAAATGTTGGTGTAGAAATTTAGGCCATTATTCTTAGGTGCTGTGAGCTTTTTCAAAACCACAGACGAGAGAATATTACAAAACTCCATAGAAGGCCTGGAGCAGGCAGTTCATTAGGTGTGGTCTATATTAATCTTAATTTTATTTTTTAAGATGTTTGAGGTATAAAGCAGTGACAGGTCACCTTCACATCACTGAGGGATTCAGTTGTGTCTAGCCCAGAGGAAAAAAAGCTATTGATCACACTCTACTCAGAAAAGGAAATCAGTGCAACACACCTGTAAAAGCTGTGTCTTCTACTTATAGCACAGACTGAGAGAGCAACTGAGTACCCCATGTCTAAATGGGAATTCCTCTCTCCATCAGCAGTAAGCCCATGTTTTGAAAGAAATACCACCCTTTCTTCACTCACAGCCACAGTCTTCTATGGAAAATATTTCCAAAGTGTGACAGGAAAGAGGCAGTGGAAACTGGACTTCTTTTACAGACTTGCCTGTTCCTCTGGGAATGAAAGCAAGGAAAAATATTACTCTTCTAAATAGAAAATTTCAGACTAAAGAGGCAGAAAAGATTCTGCTCTTCTGAAAGAGGATGAAAGGTATGGGAAATTATTCTGAATTTTTCTTATACCGTCTCAAAAGGTGGAGCCTGCTGATAAAAGCTGTTTCAGATCATGTCACCCAGTCAATATGGAAGATAAGCAAAGTCTGGTCTTTTAAATTAATTGAAAAAGTTCAATATAGAGCTTCAGAACACTGATTTCTTCAATGTTGCTTGTTTTTTTCTCCATTTATGATACCTAAATCTCTTTCATTTGGCATTTTTACTTTCCTGTGAGGTGAAAAGTGAAGTGATCATAATCAGAGTCCTTCCTTAAACCAAAGCAGTAGGAAAAGCAGTACCCTATTAAATCTTTCAGACCTAAATAGTTCATACCATTGGGTCTAGGTGCTCAGGGGTTGTCAGAGTCAGTGGAAATGAAGAAAAATTTTCTATGAAAGTTAAGTAATGTAACCAAATATAGACCACTTTGTCTTCTGGAGACTGTAAGTTAACTAAAGCAGCTATTGTGCTGTGTCAAGAAAGACAGCAGTTTCATATTTATAGGCTGAGTAAATAGCAGAGTGCACTTAGGGCTCTCAAGTATAACAAATTGGGTCCTAATGCCCATATCCCGGTTTGTGATTGAAAACTCTATACCACTTCTTTATGCCAACCATTTTAGCCTGACAGTGAAGGATGACAATCTACCGCCTGGCTAGGTATAGAAAAGCTACATCAGGTGCAATGTGCTTAAGCAGAGCAGGTCTGTACTAAGGCTCAGCATATTGCAGGGTTTTAAGAATGTAAACAGACAGATAAGACATCAGCCCCTGTGAACACCTAAAAAAGTGCAGATAATGTAACGTCCTTATCATTTGGTTTCTAAAATTATCAAAATTCTGCCTGTTGAGATCTTTAAAGCAGGTTAAGCACTAACATTACTCTGAGCTCTAGATTAACTTAGAGACTCTGCAGCTGAGCTATTAAGCAGAGAAGACTACGTGGCAGGTGGGGCCGGGTTCTAAAAAGAGGATATTTTTCAGATCCCGCAGGAGAAAGGTTAAAAGAAGGCACTACTGTGCAGCCAGGCAACGTGATGAACAAGATAGGTAGGATAAGAGTAAGAGAGAAACTAAGCTTGCACAGAAGAAGATGGGATGTAATTATGGGCTTGGAATACGAGCTATATGTGGAATTCTAGTCTTCCTAAAAGATAAATTTAAAGCTGTTGTCACTCCAAAATGATTAATTACTCTCATGGCTGGTCTCAATCATGCATTTATCCTAAACATGTGTTATACTAGTTATGTTTCCTCACATATAGTAGGATAAAAATGAGAAGTGTAGTACACAGAGACATTTCTTGCTGAGAAAGGAATGAAAGAACAAAAAGTTTAAGAAATCACTTAACATGTCAAGCATTACTTGTGACACCTTCGCAAAAAGTGTAGTGCTTTCATAAACAAATAGTTGTGGTAGTACACAGAAGACTGAAAAGAAACTAATCCCATTAAACCAGTAGTAAAATTTTATTATGTTCGCATTATAATGACAAGAGATACTTTATACAAATTTTTGTCATATCTGTAGATCGGGGTAACAGCACATCCTGTTTAGTCTAAAGTGCATTCTCAGACTATCAGAGTGATAACACGCGTCAATGTAAGCTTCTAAACCTATCTGTGCAGTTATCACACGGTCCCTGAGAGGAAGAAATGTGTTTCAGGCAGTAACAATGATCAGGACAGATAAATGGAAGCCAATAGGGAGCACATCAAAATTCTGAAGATTTCTTGGAAGTGTAATGTCACGGGTTGTTTGGCTTATATGCTTCGAGGGAAGACCAGGCAGAACAATCTACAGGAGAAATTTAATATGCATGAGTTGTTAGGCACATAGTCTCATCCAGAAGTGGATTTAGGTGACTGTGACGGAATTCAGGTATCTGAGGCTGGGATTCATCTGCCCTAATTTAGTGTTTAAACTTCTAAATTAAAACTCCATCAGTCGCTGGCAGAAGAAATAGGCAATTCAAAGGGTAAATCCTCTAAAGTACCTACTTTCCCACATAAAGGATGGTGCTATCATCTTTAATATCTGTAAAAACATCTGATGCAAATAATTTCCTGATAACAACTCTCTTTAGATAAAGAAAAAAAGGTACAGAAATATTCTTCTACAGTTTTAATACGCAATTCACTACTGTTTCAATATCTGAAGTATGTTGGTTTAATTATTTTCCTTTACCCTTTTTTTTAAACAAAAAGGATAGATTATCTTAAATATGGTTTTTAATACAGTATGTGTAAATGTGAATGAAGCTGGTAACATTATGAGCAGAAGACATGAGCTTTTAAAACTTAACAAGGGTGTATACATGTACTTAGCCTATTGATTTTACTTTACCAAGAATAAAGACATTACTCACAATTCTGTCACACTAACCAAAAACTTCTGTTGAGAACTCTAAGTGGGTACAGTGAAGCATCAACAAACCTGTAAAATGACCTTATTCAGAACAAGTAGATATGGAGTAACAATTTTTGTTTGTAAAGTTTTACATTTGAAGGAAAATAATATATAAAATCAACACAGTTTGGTAACAGCTTTACAAAAAAACATGGAATCTTTTAATAAGAATACATTGCTGTTGGGTCATGACAATGTCACAAACAGCTCAGCCTTCCTCTGTTATCTGGATGTGATCTGGTACCATTGTGTGCTTATCTTGACAGATCTCACTCATCTTTCTGACATGTTATTCTTATACAAACACATAAGTTACTATGATAACAGCTTTTCAATAAATATCTCTGTGCTTCCAATTGGTTACAAAGTCAATGCATCGTATATATCTACCTATGCAAAATTATCTTTCATGTTCTAAAGAGTTTCCTTTTCTCATGTAAGTAATGTTTAAAAGTAAAACTGTACTATTAAATTTACCCAAAGGCAAATTAAAATATTATCCATCAGACATATCACCTACAATTCTTGCACATCTCTAATACTTTTTTATCTTATTAATGCTAATTTCTTTCATCAAAAGACTGGTGAATTTGCTTCTCACTTGTTTCCATGGAACTGGAAAAACACCTTCCACACTGTAATCCAGCAATATACCTTTTTAAAGATCAGTTTATTTCTATCCCTGCTGCTAATTACAAAACTGCTTATTCAGACTACAGCTCTTCCTTTCATTGCCTCTCTGTGTTGTGATAGAAACTCCTATTAAAAAGGAAGATCCAAAAGAGATTTTCTAAGAGATAATTAGACACAAGAGGCTGTGCTTACTAGTCTGTTACTCCACTTTTACACTGGTGTAATTCCATTAAAGTCAATTCAACTACTCTAGTATAAGAGAATATTGTTGTTGTAGTTATTCAGAACCAAATTTTTAGTGTTTTGTCTATTTTGATTTGTGCAGATTAGAGGTTTTTGAATGTCATTTGAAACTGATTGAAACATTTGATGTTATGACCTTTGCAAAGTAACAGTATGTAACAGGTATGAGCATTCTTAAGTGATTGAAAACATTCCAAATCACATTTTTTTCTAAAAACTAACGTGTCATAAAATGCATTTCTTCCTAACACACCAGCCAGAGCAATCTCCACTCAGGTATGTTAGTATCAGACTCACTGAGACAGGATTTTAGCTTTTTTGAGTAAATGGTGTAAATGTACAGGAGGGTATGTTTTCTGTCCTCTAGTAACTTTAGGGTATTAAACATACTTGCTTTTCCACATGGGAATGAAGACAGAATTTTCCGAATACGCTTAGCAAAAATGATACGTCTCATGCCATTAATTCCTGCTCAGAAAGGTCAGACCTTCAGTTCTTATGCTTTCTCTCCTATCACACATATATACAAACACATATACACTTTAGAATTGACTAGGAAGCTTTGGACCTCAGCAGTCTTCTGGCTGAAAATTTAATTCAAAATTATGCAGCTTTATGAAAATCCTGACTTCATTAAAGCAGTAAATTCCAGCAAAAATGCATTTTCCCAGAAATATTTCAACCAGCTTCCTGGGCAGTAACAGTGTTATTTTCTCTTACAAATTATTGGGAGCAATAAGTACTTTTGTTGTTGTTGTTGTTATTGTTATTATTCTTTGAAATCTGTTCTTCTACAAAAGGTACATCAGGTTAAATGACGAAAGAGACATTTTAATTCTGATCTTTCATCAAATCTATGATACCTCTTCACAAAAACAATTTGTCTTTGGCCTGGAACACTGACTGGCAAACTCCCAGCTTACAGCACCTGTTTCATAGCTCACAGTGAAGATTTTATAAATACCTTACAGTCATCTTGTGAAATCATTCATTTCATGATATGACTGAAAGTTGTTCCTGGAATTATAGGCATTCTATTACACAATTATCTGTTCCACTGAGTCATTATATGAAATGCCTAAAAGTGTTGGGCATTTCATGAAATGGCTGGTGTCAGTGCTTCAGTTGTTTAATGAAAATTAGCATTATGATATTCTATTCACTACTGCTGTTAAAACATCAGTTTTTTTCCCATGGGAAACAATGTCCTATCAAAGTCCCACTCATTCAAATAAGCAGACATATTTGTCATATACTCC
This sequence comes from Ibycter americanus, assembly GCA_035590275.1. Lineage (NCBI taxonomy): Eukaryota > Metazoa > Chordata > Aves > Falconiformes > Falconidae > Ibycter > Ibycter americanus. The sequence continues at coordinate 88,460,764 of JAVJGI010000060.1, forward strand.
TTACAACCCCTCAGCTGCTGCAGGTCTTGGGCAGAGTGCCTTTCCTGATTTTGCTCAGACAGACCGACTTCCACTTTTGCATTTTTATTCCTGGGTGGTTATTTCTCAGCATTTGTCACGTAGAGAATGAAGGAAATTCATGGGGAATATTTATTTTATTTCAGTTACAGCTAACCCACACCCAAGTCTGCATTCAGACTTGCCTAGTTCAGGTGCAGCACTAATGAGACAGACAAAGTGGAAAGCAGAGATAATAAAAACACCTACTTTCCTATAACTGACCGAAGTAGAATGGGTCCACAGAACAGTTCAGTATCATGAAAGACATAGATTGAAAAGGTCTGAAAGGGATTAGTTTGAAAAGTAAAATCTGTCATGGGAAATATTGTAGGAATTAATTGGGTTTGTGTCCCAAGCAGCTTCTTCAAGGGAAGAAAATATTAATGATAATCTTGTTTCATTGTTTCGGAGCTCTGCTGCTGGCAACCAGGATTTTGTAGAGGCTGAAGGAAATGTAAAATAAATAAATGCAAATGTTACAAAGCCAAACAGAATAGCTGATGTCCTGGTCCCGAAAACAAGTAGTTATTCAGTGTTACCATATGGCTGTAGAGTGAAATATGAAAGATTTTGTGATTTTAGAAACAAAATTATTATGTAAATACTTTAAAATATTCTTTTAGGTTAATATTCATGATTAATCAAGAACTGAGCATTTCCAGTAATTGCATACAATGCCTAATACTGTTATTCATTGTACAAACCACTCCACTAGCCAACCAACAGCAAGAAAGCAAGTCATAAACTTGAAGAGGAATTGATTTCTTTTTTTCTTTTTTATGATATGTTTTTGACTTTGTCAAATCCTTGAATACTTATGACTTTCTTCTTTTTCACATGCAGCTGAATTTGCTAACTTTCCAGGTATTCCATAGGTGAAAAATAGAAAATAACAAAGCATGCATGAACCAATTAATCAAGAAATGAGGATTAATAAAAATGGAAAAAAAAATTACATACAGATGGATCTTAAATTCTACCAAATGATGGGAAATAACAGGCTTCTTACCAATAAGTAATGGAATAATCTACATGCACAGTTATGATATTTGTGAATTACTCCTAAAAGAAAAAAAAAAAAAATTCTAGCTCTCACCAGGCATTTTAGAATTTTTTTGTGTGTATACCGAATAAGGGCACTCCCACTGAAGCCAGCTTAGTTGTATATGAAAATCTCTGCCTATAATCATGCTGCTAATGGTTGCCTTTGCTCATTCACAGTAGAAGGAAATTAACATGAGGTGAACAGATTTGCACAGTAGGAAACCTATGTAAGCAGACACCATTTTATAGTTGTTTGACTAATTTGGGGACATTTGCGGAGAACACCAGGCACAGCTTTTAATATTGTTATTTGATATGCATTACACTGAATTTCTCTGCTGTGAGCAAGTTAGCTGAAGACCCAGCTCTGCAATTTTTATGAGAGCAATATTTCATTGCAGCCAATAATTTTTCCTGCACTAGGATGGTAGGAGGGAATCCTTGAAAAAACTTAGAATTTTGAAGAAATCCAGTTTTCTTTTTGTGTCTATATTCATCACACTGTGCAAAAATTTGTTACCAAAGATAAGCTTCCTATGGCTCAATTTCCACAGTCTTTGCTCAGCTGGATTACATCAGAAATCTCACTGGTTTTATTAAAGAGAACTGAAATAGTGGAAAGCATAGGACTTGCCTGTACAGCACTGAAATTTCATCAGGTTCTTACATCACATTCATCACAATATATTTGAATATCATCCAAGAGGGCATGAAAAGGACAATGTCCTATACTTTCATTTCAGCTATTTAAAAGCATCTATTTACATGAGTTTTGTTGTTTCTTGTTTGTGTTGGAAAGTTATCTTTGAGACTTGATCAAGTCCTTGAGGGAGTTTCTTGTCTTGGACTGATTGTCTGGGTCTAAAGGTTGTTTGATGGCTCTATATTAGCTATCTGTTTAACAATTTCCCCGCGTTTCATTCACTTTCTCCAAATGTAATAGAGAATCTAGGAAAATCCATGAGCAAATTTCTCTTCTGCTGTATTACATGTCAAAGAGGAAACATTTGATTGAAATTCCTGAGGACATACAGGAGATAGTGCCACCAGTACTCAGCAGCCCAAGGAGATTGTATAGGTGAAGTATAGTTATAGCCATATTCTTGCAACTGCTTTTTCTTCTACCCTTGTGTTTTAGCAAATGGCTGCAAGGCTGGAGTGGAAGGCAAGTACTGCAAACAGATTGCATTGTAAATAGTAAGCACATTTGATCTCACCAACAACCTTGTGGGCATTCTGCCTACAAATGTCAGGAGCAGGCATGACGCCTCCAGCTTAGCCACATTTCTTCCTCCTTCCTCAGAACAGAATGTGGTCTAAGAGTCTTTGTTAAGCATTAAGATTACCATCTCTGAGTGATTAAAATAACTCTGTGTTGTCATTGGGACTGCCAAGAGTATTTTAGATCATATCCAGATTTATAGCATCCTGAAAAACCTTATAAATCATATGTATTTTTTAAATGTCATGTTAACATATCTTACTACATTTTATTGTATATATTTATATAGTCAAATAATGCAGACCTTGAGGAAGACAAATGGAATCCGCATTTTTAACTCTGCCCAAATAGGTTTATAAAACTAAGTCTAGTACTTTCTTATACCACAAATAACACAAATAACTTTTTATGTAACAATTGCAAAGGCATAGCACTATTCATTATGAGTGCAGAGCTCAAATGTTAAGTGAAATTGAAATTTTTCTGTTAAGACTTTGTAATGGGTGTCTGGATAGAAATTATTTTGAAAGCAATAGTTAAAAAGAAAGAAATCTGTTCTCTCTTATTTTACTCAGTATGTACACAATTGCTCCTACAATGAAAGCAAGTTAGGTCTCTAAAGCATATAAGATTGAATTCTGTTCCTGAATGTTCCTACACAAATGGAATTAAGCATATTTCTCTAGAGGAAGAAATCAGCTGCATGGAAATTGTGCTGCATGGAAGAATTAAACAGAACAGTATGTCTGAGGAGGAAAAAAAGTATCTTAAAAATTCCATGGTACAGTTCTTAACATTTCCTAGCATTGCATTTGTGCTCAGCAACAAAGCTTCAGCATTGCTCAGTTGTTGTAACAGAGAGTAGAATTGTGCTCTGCTCAGTTTTCTCAGAGAATGGGCCACTTAACAAAACAATGCTGTAAGTGAAGAAATAAAAGTGGGCTACTAATTTTACAAATGATCCTCTTCTACTGCCAAGTACTTCAGAAAGTTGGCATGAGCCTACCAGCAGGAAATATCCCTGTGTGCAATAGTTCCTGAAGAATGCCAGCTAGTGCAGAATAAAGAGGAGTCTGAATGTGTCATGAAGAGGTTTCGAGCACAGAGGGCCAGATATAAGGCTATGGAGTTACGCTAGGGATGCATTTGGCTCAGAGTTTTTGAACTACCAGTTAGCAATCTCTACTAGCAGAGCTGGGCATAAAAAGCATCTGGTTGTTTTGGAAAGAGGAAATAAGAAGTAGTGCCCCAGAAGACACTAGTGAGAAAAGCTTTTGCTCTTAGCAACTTTGTGTTAGCTGAACAAATTCGTGTTCAGGTTCCAGCCACAAAAACTGTACACTGGTAAATGGAAGTTGTTGAAATAGAACGTATTAATCCTGCATCTGCTGCCCACCCATTTCTCTCTTTGAAACAACAAACTCTCCCAGGACACTTTACAATGTCTATTTGGTGCCATGACAATTTTATTAGATTCATCGTAAAGGCATAGTTTGCAAACTGAATAATCAAAAGGAGAGCTAGGAGAAAACCAAAGTGAATAAACAACCAGAATATCTGAAGGGAGTGCAGCAGACATATAAACAATCAAACTGAAGCTTTGAGCAGCAAGAAAAAAATTAAAGCCCAGAAGTTGAACGAAGGTGAGCAAGAAAGATCAGAGACTACAAGCAATAGGGATAAGTGGAGCAATTTGACAAAGCTCTTGGAAGTGCTTTGATATTCTCTCTCCCAAAACTCTTCTTGTTAACTATCCTTACTGTGTCTTGCATTTACAAACATGCAGAGAGCACTGCCTTTCTTGCCCAGCCCACTGTTTTGACTCACACTTGCTGCTTTGTTAGTAATTTCTTCCAAAAATCTGGTTTTAATACAAAATATTTTCTGCCTTGTTTGTCTTCTGCAGGAAACTACATTTTCTCCACCTTTTCTGTCCTCTTTTTCCGGGAGGAAGGCAGCAATCACAAACAGGGAGGAGTGGCTTTCATTCATCCCAAATGTCTCAGGCCATTGGCAAATGTTTCTTCCTCAGCATCACCACTGAAGGGCATCAGGAGTCAGTCTTCTGACTCTCACTCAGTGTTACTTTGCCTCTCCTCCAGCTGCTCAAATGAACTCATGGTTCTGCCGATCAGCTATACACAGGGAAAAGGAAGCATATTTGAATGGCTGTTTACAGACATATCTTGTGAGCTAAGAATGATTCATTTCTGTTTGTCTTCTCACCAGAAGAGTTAGTGTTGAAAGAGAAGATAAAACCTTTTCCTTGCTCCTTTGCAATAAACCCTGCATTTTGAAACAAATGCACAGACTCAATGAAAATAGGACTACTATAAGTCTTCTCAAGGTTTCTCAGCTATCTGCCATGCATGCACGGAGAGAAGAGTCTGAAAAGAACTGAAGATTGGAAGAAAACAATGTATCCAGAAAAGAATAAAAACTTTCTGTTTTGATGTATTCTCAACACTTAATTGGATCTTCACCAAGGCTTTTTCATCCTGTGTTTGTTCTAGCTGGCAAAGGAAAAGAGAGTAAAGGAGACGGTGTGGGAAGAATCCAAAAATCTGGAATAAATTCTGCTGAGTTTGTAATAATATCTTAGCTTTGTAGGACTTGTATGTCATGTATTCTGAAGGAAAACCATGAATAATTGAGCAAATAAAATTAGTAGAAAGAAAATACATAGATATGGCAAATTTTAGGTCAGAGGGCTTTTCAGACTTATCTCCTCAATTTAATCCTCATTCAAGCCCCATTTTGAAGATTTAGGTGAATCAGAGGCTCCTGACCCTCTCTATCAGACAGAATTTCAGAACTTCATCCCGTTATTAATGCCTTCCTTGTGAGACTTTCTTAATTGATACTTAGAAATCAGAGAGTAAGAGAACATGAAAGAGAGTTTTGATCACCAGTCTATGACATTAATCAAGGCAGAGCCAGCAAGGCATTGCTCATTAACAAAGCTGATCATTCAGTGCTTCTGCAACACTCTCCTTTCCTCCTTATGTTTATTCAAACAGCATGCAACAGGTCCAGGTACTAACATGGTTTAGAAATGTCAAATGCTACTTATGCAAGCTTCAAAATCAAGAAATATTTTTTACTGTGATTTCAGTTAGGAAAGTTGATTTTCAGAAAGCATAATAGTTATGGCTGACTCAATCTATGAAGGCATAGATAGCATTATGTTAAAGAGTGCAAAGGCATAAGGACATCAGAAACAATATACCAAACTGTGTTCCAACACAGAATTTAGGTCTAGTTCTTCTAAGGAATTAGATTGAAATTAATGCTTTTTATGCACCTCAACAGGTCACCCAGAGAGAGCAATCCCTATTCTTCTGCAAACTGGAAGGACAGAAGGGACTAACAGATAATAATATATGGAGCTGTCTATAACCAAAATGTAAAATTTCACCATAATATTTCTGTATAAAGCCTGGTAACTTGTGTACCACTAAAGCAGATCTTCCAGAAAAGTTCACCCATATCAAGAAGTGTTTCATCGTATATTTTCAGGGTTAAACTAATTACAGCAGTGAGAGTGAAAATTCAATTACACTTGCTATATGGATTTATGTCCTACAATTTCTAGTTGCATTTGATGTCTTACTCTTCGTGGTCCAACAAAGCTACACGGTGCTGCCAGAGAAAGCATCGTGAAGTTATATTCCTGGCAACAAGAGACTTATTTCAATAACCTCTTTCTCTGGTTGTTTTCCCAACTTTAGGTGTACTTAGCCCAGAATTTAAATGCAGTTTTAATCCCCTGCTAGCTGCATGCTTGTTGGAGGACCAGTCACACTGCCAATCAGGATAGCCTTGCAGAGGCTGCAGCTGATAACGGAGGCCAGTGCGGCCAGTCTGACAATCACAGGACCAAGGACAAGGGCTCTGGGCAATCTTTGCCTCCAGTCACAGCTGGGCCAAGTCTGTGAGGCTCTAGACATCTTGTGTTCCTAAATTTCTGGGATTAGTATACTTTAAAAAATGAACTACAGGACTAAGACAAATCATATAACACTTCTAAATTAATATTTAGAAAGACCAAAGCGCTTTATTTGAGATCATGAGTGACATTAAGCAGCTAAATTCAGTTCTTTGCAAAACCGAACCATGGAATCTAACAACAGAGCGAACAGTATTTTGGCAAAATCTAGGTGTCTAGACAGCTACTTAGGCACTAAATCGAGACACCAGCTCTAAGCTTACATTTGCCATGTGTCAGCAGAGTTCATAACTCAACTATTAGGACATGATAAAGATAGGTATTTCAGATACCTGCATATCTAACTTGTCTGGGCCATGTATCTCATCTACCTTACAGAAATGCCTCGTCATCAGCATTACAAAATAAAATGAGAAGAAAAGTCCTTCCAAAAATGGCCTCAAGACTGAAGAACTCAAGCAAACGGAATTTACAGGTAGCCACACTGCAAATATCCTAAATTCTGTCAGGAGCTGCATCAGGGAATATCTTAGACTTCGACTTTTTTCTGGGTTCTGCGAATGAAAATTCTGAACACATTGTTTGGGAATTCAGTTGTTAAAACTCACAGACAGCAGATGACAGACACCTTATATGCAGAGGTACATACTATTTTTCTCCAAACAGCTGGTGGTCACCATTAGCTCCCTTCACTACTGTGCTAATAACTCACACGCTCCTAGGACAGTGACAGGGCTTCTATTTGAAATTTCATCTCACAGATCAGGTGCAAAAGCATGGAGAGAGTCTACAGCACTGCATAACAAGACTTCTGCCACCTTGGCTGAAGTCTTGTAGAGCTGCCTGACTTCCACCATGAAACTCAGTGCAAAGGCTGGAGGCATGTGATTGTGCTGCCTCTGACGGAACAGCAGTCACTCTGTGTTGTGACAGTCAGTCACTTTTCCCCCAGATGAACAGATGTACCACAGTCCAGGCTCCAGCTGGCACTCTAAGTGCAGCTTGAAGTAAATTCACAGGATTAGAGAGAGAGTGAAGAAAATTGAGTATCATCCTGAGCCAGTGTTGAAGGCACTCTACAGGAAATCCCGAGTCCTAATATTTGTTCCTCTTACTGAATCAGTTTTTACCCAAGAATTTGTTAGCATATCATATACGTGCATACCCTGGAGCAGAGACCAGAGAAACTTAATCTTCCCTCCTCACACATTACACTCCACATCATATGACTTGATGTAAGGATCAATATTCTCAAAGCTGTAAGGAGCTCTGATACTGCAGTGACAAGGCACCATAAATACTGTGAATAACCCTTCATTTCCTGCAATACCACTGCAATCTAAAAGAGTAAAATTAGTAACATTTAAATAACATAATTTTTTTTACCACATTATTTGGCTAATTTTTAGGAGAATAATATTAACAGAGATTACATGAGAATATTATCAGTATTGTAATAGATGGTAACAAACCCCTCCTGATCAGATCAGCTCACTGCTGTAGGCATTCCAAGTCCTCCCAGATGTCCCAGGGTGTTTGATTTAGCTTTTGAATCTCTGGCTGAGCTCAAAGATGTGCTAGAACTCATGTACCTGTACAGCTTTCTATTAGCTCTACGTTTGAGGAGACTCAAGAGTATAAATTAATTCTCTCAAAGTCAATTGTAACTTACCATCATTAAATTGGCTCGAGATCATTCTGCTTGAGATAATAACATATGACTAATTTAAACATTTTGCTAAACACTGCTTCTTTCCCTACCTCATCCTTTCTTTTTAACAATCTGTTTGCTTTTGACTTCAGCTGCCAGAGCTGCAAGAATAGGCACATCTTAAACTTTTGAATTTTGAGAGGGGGACAGAGCTTTGATGCATCCAAATGTGTGATACACTACTGTATAAAAACTACCTGACCCTGAAGTGTGTCTTATCTGACTGGAAGGAAGGGAACCAATGTGGATGAAAAGGCAAAGTGGAAATAGTTGTGCAGCCTTTGATGGATATCCAGTTTCTACTCATTCAAGAAGGTTGTTGCTGGTATTTAGTATGCACCCAGAGCTCTCAGTTTCCTAAAACAGTAACAGAATACAAACACTGGCACTTGTGTGAAGGCCAATGCCAGCAGAATGTGTTCTGCCACGGAGGCAGGTGAAAGCAAGAAGTGCTGCAGAGTTCTGTTCATTTTTCCTTGAAAACTACTGATGTCTTGAAGATCTTCTTTACTTAGTGATATCTCTCTCCAAGCAAGTTCATTTAGAGGAACATTTCTGAAGGGCAGTAAATTCTGGGGACTGTCCTGAGTGCAGTCCTGAGTAGTGACAGCTACTACTTCGTCTGAGGGTGTTGCTATGTAGTATAAAGGTAACATCAGTCTTTGGAAGCTTGAAGAATTGGAGGCACATTTACTTATATTGGTGAGTATAAACAGATGCATTTGGATGAATCAATTCAGTAAAACAGTCAGTCACCTCTCAGTCTGGTCCATATAGACTGAATATACTTATGTCATTAAAAATGCCAGTAATACCAATGAAAATGAGATTGTATTTAGCACTTCATCTTTCCTAATGCCTCACATGGATAATTCTTCCTCAAGATATGCTTGTGCTCACATTATTATTGTCTAGTTTCAAGTCTTTCTGGCTTACTGTAGAATTTGCTTTTAAAATCTACTTTCCTTTATTTTCCCATTGTCCCTATAATTTTTCTAATTAGAAAATGAAACTATTTATTTCAGTTAACATCCATTAAGCTTCCGATATCTATAACTCAAGATGTTATTTTAAGAAGAATCTATTTGCTTTGAAGTGCTTCTCAGTTCCAAGGATTCTGGGGAGGGTTTTCTAAATCACTTTCTTGAAGGCACAGTCCTATTTCCAATTAATTCTGCTTGAAAACCTGTTCAGGCTCACAAGACAAAAAAGCAAAAAAAAAAAAAAAAAGAAGTGAAGCTAGTCAAGAATAATGACAAGTCTCTAGGAAAAATTGAAAAATTTAAACAATCACTTCATCTGGCATATCTTTCCCGTTTTGACAGCTGAGATCAAAAGCAAACAGGTTTCAGAAGAAAAAGCCTCAGTGTTTTAGCAAAATGTTTAAATTAGTCATATGCAATCATATCAAGCAAAAAAAACCTTGAGCCAAGTTATTGAATGTAAGATGCAATTGATTTTTTAAAAACCTTAATTTATATTTTCCTATCTGAGATGGGGTTGTAATAGAAAGGTGTATGGGTACACCCTGGCTTTTCTACAGTGGAAAAAATTTACAATGGATTGATTACGAGTCCTTATCCACTACTACAGTGCCCAGCAGTAATGGAAAGTGCCCAGCAGTCATGAAACCTTGACTTGAAAATGGTGTAGCACCAAGTAAAATCTTCTGATCATTAGGCTGATACCACATACCTGGGGAAAAAAAGGCACCCTGAGAACTGAACAGCAGGGTTAGATTCCTTGGTTTTGCCCTATTTCTTGGTTGCACTTCAGACTCCATTTCCTGCTGCTCAGCTCCTGACTTCAATTTATCTCTAATTCTGGTTCTTTTGACAGTCACTTCCCAACTTCTGCTTCCCAGCTTCAGTATGTTCTGCCCTGACACTGGCTTTCTTAGCTCAGTCTTCTCGTAAGCATGACTTTGATACCCTGTAACCCTAGTCACAGCTGTGACACTCACTACTCAAAACTTCATAGTGTGGAGCACTTCAGATATCTTTAACCCCCCTTTTCTTCTGTTGGAAGAACAGGGGACCAGTCATAACAGACCAGCTTTTTTTTGTTTTTATTTTTTTTTATTGCACACTTTCTGTTCTTTGGGTATTTAAATCACCCAGTTACAGGACATAGATATGCTATTTTATTTAAAAATAAGAGCTCCATTTCTAAATGTAAAGCCTTAATTAATTTGGCAGTTTAGGTGTGTTGAGATCTGCCTTACTTTTGCCTGTCTTGTGTTGATAGAAGATATATGGAAAATATGGAATCCAAGCTAATGCCGGAATGCAGACAGACTTTGAGGGGAGTTCTGTGTATAAGAGTTCAAGTAATCTTCAATTTTCTTTACACTTTTGGAATAGATAGGAAAAATCTTTGATGAAATGCAACTCCTTCTGTTAAAAGCTTACAGAAGACAAACATTTCAAGAAAAAAACAATTTAAAAACAATTGATTCCTCACTCAGTAATGCCAAATCCCTTTCTTTGTTAAATCTTGTAAAGGATTTACTACTCATAAGATACAAACACAAGATTTTTTCCAATTAACTCTCCACAATATGCTTTAATTAGATAAAATAATGTAAGGTATTGATGTTGGCATAATCTATATAAGCTGTACAAAGTTCCTTTATTTCTTCCTCAGTCTCTCCAAATTTACATATCTCCTCATGGTGCAATAAATATTTTAAATGGAGCAGAAAGACATAAACATAATTAAAAGTACTGTTGCACCATCTCCTTATAAATATTTTATAAGTTTTTACATTAAAATAATATGAGTCTTAACACACTGAATTTGATGGGTATTAGAAGCATCTGTTGAATACTTGATAAAGAATAAATTCAATATAAAGAATAAATCCAATTTCATTGAACAATAGTTTACAAAGCACAATGTGAATCACTGGGTAATAGAGTGTATCTCCATATACTACTTTTTTATACCTCAAGGAGGCAAGACAGACTGTTTTATTTCATTCTGTGAATTATTTCAAAATTCATATTGTAGGAAGATGGCAGTTGAAATTTTCTAGGCAAAAAATTTACATCAATAACAAGTCATTAGTGTATAATTTAGAATAATATGTTTACATACAAAACCCCAAAATGACTATGTATTAGGCATCTCATTGGGTAATTCAGTCAGATACATTCTATTTATATTATAATGAGAGAGACATAGTGAAATTTACAGTGTACTGAACAAAAGCTCTTGACTGTTATAAAGTCTAAAACCAGAACAGATGGAAAAGACCTATTAAGCCTGATTTTCAAATGTTCTGAATCTCTGGCTCCCACAAAACAGTGTCAGCACAGTTACTGGTCTAACTTGTGCAAATGTAACTGTGTGAGCATCTTAAACGTGAAGGGATTAAAATAACCAGTATGATGTCAACCTAATTATCCAACTGTATAAATTAATACGTGCTTGAAACCACAGCTAATAGACATAAAGGAATATATCATAGGCATGGGATTTTAAAATATTTGTTCTTTAGTTCATGTCAAGATATTCATTCAAAAGGATCAGCAAAGGCATACTTTCTAGTGCCAAGTCCACTCTGTCATTTGTTTCAAACAAATAGTAAGAAGAGGTGGTCACTTGTTCATGGACGTTATTTGTTTCATTTCACCCGCATAGCCAGCAGGAGGGCATCTGGTATGCTGGAGGCCCTATATTCTTTTAGGGAATTTGTCTCTGGTGTGCAAATGGGGAGGGACCTGTTGGGAGCATGATTCTGGGAAATTTTCTTTCAAGATAAGTTCTTCTTTCAGTTTAGGTTATAATGTGTGTTTGTGTCTAAGGTTGTATAGAGCACACTTCAGTGTGTTTCATGTGGCTCTTGATTTTATGCAGGTATGGATGTTGTTCTGCAAGCTTATCAGTATACTGTAGTTTATAGGTTATCATTTTTTGTGTGCTGACCGCTGTCCCTAGGAAAATGGTGTTGTAATATATATATATTAAAATTCTATAAAGATACACTGTCTATTAATTTTTGAATGCAATAATAAGCTTGTGATCCAAAAGATGATGACGTTATGTAGTCTCAGTGCATCATGGACTTTATGGTAACTTATTCACATCTCTTTTAAACTTATTTAAAATCTATTAATCAAAGTGGCTCATTAAAAGTTTGGCATGTGATGGGAAAATTGGTTATCTCTCATAATCTGAAAAAACCATTTTCATTGCAGAAAGTAACTTTGGCATGGGTAAGGATGATGTGGAGGAGACTAGACAGTTGTAAAAGTATCTAGACAGGGTGTGATTGACACCAACATAGCCTCAGTATCTGATGTACAAACTGTTCTAGACCACGCTGATAATGAGAGCAAGATGCATTTAGTTGCATAGTTTACAGAGGAGGTCTGATGTGCTTTACAACAAACTTTCTTTAGTGCTCTTTAAATAGCAGAGAGTTTAATAACAGTTCTGTGAGTCTCTGTAATTCTTCATGGAGGGTATAAAAGTTGACTACTACAGGCTTACTTCTTTTTGAGGAAGATATGATCAAACATTGTATAGGAAAGTGGAAAGTAAGATTGTGTATTTTTTCCTAGAGTATATGAGGAAACGGTTTGATGATCTCTCTGAGCTCTGAGAGGTGTAGAAACTTTTTAGTGTTTCTTATGAAAAACTGCTATAAGAGGTTGACATGTAGAAACGAAGAGAATAGTAAGTTTAGGTGGTTTTTTTATTTGTTTATTTTAAAATTAAAGCAGCATTTTTACAAAGCAAGGCATTGCTATCTGTTATTTCTTCATATGTACATGCCAAAGCAAATAACTAACAAATGTAGAAGGCAGTATATTAAGAGAAGCTTTTTTTAAAACCAAAAATGGTGTCATACATGATTTCTCATTGACAAAACCTTTTTTTTTTTGTTTTGGGTTTGGTTTTGGTTTTGGTTTTTTTTCTAACATGCTAACCTATTTCAGAATACCTTTAGTGTGCTTCATGGACACACCAGCCTGTCTTCTCAGAATTTAGTGTTCTGCATTCCAAAACCTGAGATCAGACACATCTACACACCACCAGAGATCTGATAGCTAAATAAGAGAAAGAAAGATGGAAATAATTTCATTCTAGGCAATAGAGTTGAGCTGAAGGAATACACCTCATTTCTTCATCACTTCTGCTGCCCCATACCTGCTAATTAGCTGATATCAGACTTTCCTAATTGCTCAGTTACAGCATTATTTGGAAAGAAAAGCTCTTAAGCCCAGTCCAGGTGCAGCATACTGTTCTCTTGCACGAACCACGCAAAGAAAGATCAAAAGAAAGGGGAAACACAAAAGAGAAGCACCAGCCTTGCTTTTATCATTAACAAAATGACCGAAATCACTTTTATGTAAGAATATGTCTTAATAATTTGTTATTCAACCAGCTATCTGGTTTTTTTCACCCCTAATGGCATATCTGCCTCTGCTGATTTTGTTTCACATTTCTACTTTTCTACCTTCTTTACATTTGATATTGTTTGCCTCCTCTTCCATTTCAGAGCTATTTGTGAATAAGCAGAGTTTCTATTTAAAAATATAAACAGGCCTTTGTGCTGTAAATGGTCTGTACTTCAAAGTTTATGTGCTAAACAAAAGTCAGAATTTCATTCCTGAGGGAGGTCACTTGATACTGCTGCTTGAAACCCTTCAAGTGATAAATCTCTCATTAAATTAGACACCTCCACAGCTGGGAGAATTGCCTTTTATGAGCCTACTCTGCGTTTTTAAGTATAAGTGCAAGGAGCAACTAGCTGTTAAAAATGATTCTGTAAAACATTACTAAACTCTGGAACCAGGATAATGATTTTCAGACACTACAAGAAAAAACTAACTGCTTTATGTGAAGGAGGATTTTGTTTAGTAACTACTTGCTACAGAACAATACCTTGTAAGACGTTTGATAAATATTTTATTTAGTGTTCAGTTCATAGAGTACATGAAGTCCAACTACAGACATCAGTACAAATAAATGTTTTCCCTAATAGCATGTAATACTGAACATTGGATTATTTTGTTCATACTAATGTCATCAAAATCAAATATAAGTTGAATTAAAGTGAAACAATATTACTGCCTGTTAGTTGTTGTAGTATTGGTAGAAAAGCAAATGTGTTGCACCTGTCACCTCTTTAAGACAGCCAAATATTCTGCTATCAAATCATCAAATTTTGGAAGAAAATTTTACTTATAGGCCAAAAAAAATCCTGAAAATACCTCTATGGAAAAAAAAGCAACGAATCTCTAACTCCTTATTTAATTTAAATTCAAGAAGGAACTTGCATTTAATTGAGGGAAATTAACACTGTCTTACTGAGTACAAAAGAATAAATATAAACCCATATTTTTTTGCACATATATATTCTTAAAAAGTCTTAGTTACAGAGAGCTATGGCCTATATCATTCAGACAGATATGTAAAATATGTATCAAGTCTGATGATAAATATTCAGCATTCCATGCCACCTAGCAATCCTGTAAAGGCTATTCTGCCACCTATAACATCCCTTAACATTTTCAATAGCCTGTGGCAATCCTCCACAAAGACAACTTTTCCATCTCCAAAGATACCCTATCATGTTACAGGACAACCACATATCATTTGAACTAGTGCATTAAAAAAAAAACAGAGCAGCACCAAGAAAATATGGAAGATGTGTGGAAAGTGATGTTCAATGAGATCGTGATACAGTTTGAAATTTAAGCAATCATGGCTGCTGATATCCTCCTGACTTAATGAAACTGTTCCTCTTCTAGATCAGATAACTGAAGGTAGGTATTTTCTTCTGTATCTGAAGCTTCTGGTACAGCCTGTCTTTGAGTCACTGACTACCAATGCTGCAATACAGTTATATTTCTTACAATTCTGAACATTAAGGATTATCTAAATAATTAAATATTTATTACTTCAAAATGCATATTATGAAAATAAAATTACGTGCTTGCATATAAGGACATGTAGACTGTCATTACTAAGATTCGCTCACAGACCATTTTTCAAGGCACTCACTGCCTCCCAAAAGTTTAAGATATTATTTAATTTGTATTGGAAGTTATGGTTTCAGTCCTTTGAGGGATTTGATCAACCTTGAACATTGCAAAGTACTGTCAGTTTATCATGATTAATATGGGAATTGTGGAATTTTATCAAGGTTGTCCTGGATCCTAAGTTGTCCAAAGTGAAAGAGAAAAGGAAAAGAGCAATTAACCTTGCTGTATAGAATTTTTTGTCTAAAAAAAAAAAAAATGCCCAGACAGTAGCAGTCTGACAGGAGACAGGATTACACCATTACGTTCATTTCGATTACCTGAGCAACGAGTAACACCCAGACATAAACTACTTGCTATATATAAAACATCTTCTTTCCTCACCATATCTTTTTATTAATCCTATTGTTTATCTTTTGGTTTTTACCTTCTCTCTATAAAACATCTGACTTCGCCGAAGTAAAAGGGTTCATCTTATGTAACAGTATTGCTAACCTATGGTTAGGAAGACAAAATAAAATCAATGGTTTTGAAAATTCTAGGGCAGAAAATTAAATTCTTTGAGTGGTGGATAAGACTATGTGATACGCCAGTCTTTTTCCACCAGCTAGGATACATGGGAGAGTAGGATTGAAGACCAAAATTGTCTGCTTTATCTGGATTTAACAATGTTTTCTGTTGGAGAAAGAAACATCAGTCTTCAGAATATCTTTTTTTTTCCTTGAGGATAGTTAATGCCATCTAAAGTGAAAGGGAAAACAGGAACTCCTCACATGAAATCACTAATTAAATTTTTAATGTTTTAACTAGGTTTTCAGTCTGAATTCTGTGTCTTCACAATGGCTAAAAATCTTTTTTTTTTTTAATAGTCATGTTTGATACAACAAAGGGAGTCGAGGGATAGCTCGATCTGTAAAGGAAAAATGAAAAATACTGTTGTTATTATGAATAGGGATTTTTCTCTTTTTTTCTTTCTTTTTTTTTTTTTTTTAATTACCCCCATTTCCTTCTTGTTTTAACCAATTGCTAACTCTTCCAGATGAAGTACAGAAACTTCCTCTCTGACTAAAATCTTCTCTCAGGTAAGTTCGAGTAGAATATTTCTTTCACAGCATCATCTGTAAATGATGTGTGTTAGAGGCAAAATAAATTGGCTGAACCATTGGCTCAGACTAGCACAAAAATTTTTAATGTTATGAATGTAAGGAAGAGTTTAGAAACCCTTAAACACTACTTCGGGTTGAGTAAAATATTCAAAATAAATAGACTATCTGAAAAAATTACATTTCTGCCTTTCAAAAGATAATTCTACACATGCTCTGACTCAAAAAGATTTGAAGACGACATCTAATTCAAATATTTAGTATGTCCATCCCCAAACCTAGTATACTTGGGAGAAGGCAAAAAAGATTAGGATTTCACTGAAAAATTAAGTAAGCTTGGAAACCCTTTTTTTTAACTTCCTATTCAATCTGTTCTTCCTGTAGTGCACACAGACATATTTTCTTTTTTCTTATGTTAAAAAGGATTACAACTTTGAAATCAAAGGAACCAAGGTATGCCAGACAATCAGCTCTGTCTGCTTCATACAGGACACAAGAAGAATTTTTAAGCCAGCAGACAAGACACAACTTGTATAGAGCAATATGGGCTGTGGTTGGATAGGACTGAATTTTTTCTATGGGAGAAAAAAGGCTTGGCAGTGGGAGTTTTGATTTTTTTTCTAGTAGGTGCACAAAGATTGCCACAAGCTACTGGGACTATCCACACTGTAATAATATACACTTGGATGTGGAATTAAGGATACTTTTACAGTCTTACTGAGTATGTTTCCTCATTTTGCATACTTAATTGCACAAATTAAGTCTTTGGAACACTGGTTTGCATGCACTATATATATGATAGCATAAAACCAGAGAAATCTCCTGAAAATTCACAAGAGAAACAAATTTTAATTACTTTAAGTGTTCATTGGTCATTCTACCTATCTAAATTTTTAAAATCAGTGCCTCACTTCCTTTTTTTGCATTCACTAGCAATTGTTTGTGTTGAAAACACTTTGAAACATTTCCCAGTTTCATGTCATGCTTGTCTTGGTCTCTTCCAAAAATTATAATGACATCATAAATATTCAAAGACTCCATACACCATTGCATGATTTGCTAATTAAACTTGATACTTCTCAGGTGCTGATGAAATTTCAAACATCAACCTTCTATAACACTGTGGTTTTGCATGTGTTGCAAATAGCGTGCTCATTTTATATTTAGACTTGAGCTCAACTAACATGTTCACAAAGAACATGAAGGCTCTACAGAGTCCTCACTTGGATGCTACAGACAGTTAAAAAACTGAAGGCCCTGTAATAAACAATGCTGATATATCGTTGTAGAAGATAGGGAGAATTTTCCTGCCATGATACCACTGCCTTTCTGCAAACTGTGGAAGTCTGTACACACTTAACCTAATTTTTCCTACATTTTTGTAGCATGTTTTAGTCTGAAATTATCAGACTAATGCTTTTGTGCAGTCAAGAGTGCAGCCAAGTCCCTGTTGACAGTGCTCTTCTCTGTATTCAAGTTTTAAGTTCTCAGGGACAATAAATTCCTCTCAACACCTACAAACAAATAGTTCTGCTTTACCAATCCATTTAGTAGGCAGTGAAAAAATTACACTAATTCATGCACATTAATTTTATATGTATATTTTTATACATTTATATATGTGTGTGTGTATATAGGTATATGTATCTTTGACCACTTAGGTGACACAATGAATTAGTGAATATGAGTAACAGGCTAAAGAGCTGGCTCTAGGATTCAGCACTCATCAGTTTCCAGTAAACAGTTCTGAGAACAGCAATCTGAGTTCCAGCACAGGTCCTTGATGTCTACATATAACGGACAGATCCTGTCTTGGTCCTCCTTCTGAAGCCATGTGCAACCTACTAAAATATCTCAGGCTAAGAGATTCACCAGTAAACATATCCAAAAATGAAAGTACACAGGTTATAGAACCTTTACAATATGCTATCCTGTAATGATCAACTTATTTTCTTGTCTAGACAGGGCCTGCAACCTCTGTAACCTTTCCTATGAGAGGAGAATTTAACACAGACTCTGTAGATATCTTTCTGAAGCTCTAAATAATAGCTTTTCTGTGCTCACAGGGGAAAGAGAAAAGTAGCCCTCAGTTTGGAAATCTGATCAGTTTATTCTCTGAGCAGCAGCGAAAGTAATTTTTTCTCACAACTAAATTCACTATTAAGATCTGTGTATGTGCACACGCACATATACCGTAGCCAATATTTCACATATATATATATATATATATATCTACAGAAACAATTCACTGCTGTGATTTGCCTAATTTGACATTCACCACTTTTTAATTTTAAAGAACTCTAGGGTTCCTGAGTATCTAATATTTAGATGTACATCCAATGCTAGAAAAGGACTGATGATAAATCAAACACTGGGGAGATCTGACAACCCAGAAGAATTTTAAAGAGCATACCAAACATTTCTATAAATAAGTATTATGAGATCATTACTTTATTGCATGGGATCCATTAGAAAGCTACTTCCAAAAAGCTTCCATTCTTTCATAGATACACATCTGCAGCTCCAACAGCTGTAATACAATAGAGCTTAATTTTCTCTAATACTGTTCATCCAAACTGCATCTCAAAGCACTTTATGGGGGTGCAATAGCAGATGGAGTGAGAAATTAATGTGTGGTTTTACAACGAAGTGCCTACAAAATGGTTCTGTAGGGTTTTGTGTTTATCATGTCTCACTGATCCCACAAATTTGTTTAGGTTAGCTTATTTTATGAATAACATATTGATTTATTTTTTAACTACAGTGCTTCAGACTCCATCTAGGCCTTGCAAATCAAATCAAGCTGAGTTATTTCCTCCATATGCATTTTCAAGCCTAATAAATGATTGTTCAAAGAAAAATAAAATAGTGTTCAAAATGCAACCCAACCACTTAAAAGCTAGTCTTTAATTAATGATGGGAAGCAGTGTCTGCATTGTTCCATTGGTTTCTTTTTACTCTGTGTGTATTTCTGTCTTGATTTAACCTTTGAAATATCCAAAGGGAAGAATTTTCACTTGCTACTGGTTCTTCTAAACATACAGGAATATATGTTCTATGGGCAATCATTGTTACATATCTTGCTTTTTAACATTACTAAGATTTCTTAAATAAGAATTACGATACCCTTGAACTTCAATTTAGCAGAAACTGTTTTCACTGAGAGATAGTAAATCAATTATTTTACCAAATATGTAAGTCTAGCAGTTGCTTTGTAAGGAATATATAAAGACAAAACCTTGTTTAAAAAAAGCTTAGAAAATAGTTGATAAGGTAGGCAATGAAGGGCAACAGGTGCTGTAAGGAATATCTAGAAAACAACCCTGCTCTAAAAGGAAAAATAATCACAATATCTAGATGCATACTGGTTCACCAGTTCTATATATTGTTGACCTAGCAGTGTAGGCACCATCCTGCTGCAGACAGCACAGCAGGTGTGATTGTTCTACAGTGATCTGAAACACAAAGGCACGCATATAACTCCAAAGTAGATTTTGGCAAGACATGGACAACCTGGAAGAACCACAGGTACAGTGGTCAGAGAAACACGAAGAGGCACTTAATCTGTGTTTATTAGTTACAATTATAGCTATACTTTCATTTGATGTTATAAAACCAAACTACTTCAAAAGCATTGCAGTGACTTAAAAATATCCATCCTCTGATTACCAGTAGAAATATCACAGAATTCACTCCCATTCAAAAAGCCTGTATTCAAGACCTCAGATTTGACAGCACCTCTGTCCTCATCTACATTTTTCAATGGACCACACATCTTATCAAGCAGCTGGTATCCAGGAAACTGTTAGAAGGGCTTAATTCTTTTCTTTGTGAGAAACTGTGAGCTGAGATGGAATTTCATTAAAATCTGAAGACTTTCATGGTTATGAAATCACTGAATAAAATCAGGTTAAATGCAGAAGTGTGCAGGATTCACCTGAATCAACACTGGCAAGAAAACACATGGCTGCCTGCAAGACGATTTGCTATTCCCAGCCTGCCCTGACAAAAAGCAAATTTGTTATGAAATGTGTACATTGAACAATTTTTTTTTAGGAAGGAGCAGTCCTGGAGTAAATAACATTCTATAGCAATTCACATTATCAGCATATGACACTGTAATGCAAGGATAGAGTATAATTTAGTTTCCTGCATCAGATGTCACTCATAAAATTGCTTTCAGTGCTCCATATGAGACTGTAAGAATTGCCATAGAAGAACAGACCAACACTCCACCAAAAAATGCCAATGGAGGGGAAAATTATGTATGAATACATCTGTGAAATTTGACGCAAGATTCAGTTCAGGTAGCTGGGTTCCCCCCACTCTTATTTTTTCTTTTCTTTTTCCCTCAAAGTATTTCCAGTCTCATGTGGGCTTCTGTAGGACAGGGTGCAACTAGGAAGGATGACCTAGTACCCAGATCACATGGTTTCATGTTCTACACACAAACAAATTACACCTGTTTGCTTTACTCAGATTGTGGAATATTGAAGTGCTTCTCATGTTGCTATATAGATTTTTGGGTTTTGAGATTGTTTTATTCTGTTTGTGGGTTTGGTGTCAGGTTTTTGGGGGCTTTGCCTTTTTTTTATTATTTAATTGCTCGAGTAATGCATGATTATCACAGAGGTTTAAGCATTCTGTTTGCTTTACTACTATGCCTCATTAACACACAAATAGTTCTAATTAAAGATCACTGAATGTAAAATATGAATAAGTCTTTATCACTCAGGGATTATGCTGTAGAATAATTTATTTGGTGCATTTGACAGTATTTGGGCATGCTGAATAACAATCTTATTGTGACCATCTGAGGTAGTCACATATTGTTGACTGTTGCTAGGTCAGTTACTTCAGAAAGGGATTTGTGTTGTTATGATTGAAGGCCTGGGAATGACACACAGCTTTCCCTAAGGTCTACCATGGAATATTTCAAAGAAGCCAGCACTGTTTTCCATTTTTTTATTCCTCCCTTCCCCCCTACCCCACCCCGCCACCCCCCTTGCTTTTGTAACTAGTCTCTCTAGAAAACAGAATGTATCATCATGGTTCAGCATCATGTTGGATTTTATAAATAAATAAATACAACGAATTATTGAGGAGAAATTTCAAACCATATTCCTGTCACTAAAGACATTTATTCAGTATGTGGCAGAAATCAAAAAAGCAAGTTGATATGGCATTTAGCAGAAAACATGTAATCTTGGCTTTCAACGGTGTTCTCAGTATTATTTCTGTTTATTTTATTTGTCTAGAATAAAAAGCTTTGAGAAGTGAAGCTAGAACACAAGACTTTCCTCCACTGGATGTGGTCACGTGGCTCCTTGTTTTCTCTTCCTCTAACTTTCAGAATCTTCCAAACTTTGTTATATTGTTGCTTGACTTCAGAAAACCTCAAGTATAAAATATACTACAATTTTTTTAACATTTGATATCTATGGGGAAGTGGAAGATCTGATTTCTTATCTCTCCAGTTTGAGAAGGGAAATAGATGCCAAGTTCCCTAAGCAGCAGACTGTCTGTATGATGTGGGCAGCATGCCCCCTGGTGAGCTATCTGAATGTGAGGGTGTTGGCCTTTGTGTTAGAGAGGAGGTCAGAGAGGAGAATATTGTTACCAGTTGGTCTCCAGAGATCTCCTCCAAATTCAGTCCAACTTCAGTTATCATATGATTTCATACTTAAGCAGTTTCAAAATGAATCCACCAGCCTTTTGCAAGATATGGGCACAGCTCTACCAGGCGCCAAACTAGAGTTAAGACATCTTTCTTTTGACATAAGCAAGAAAAAACCCTCCAACTGTAAGAATCTTACTGTTTTCTGTTGGTGGAATGGAGTCGCCTGTATCAGAAATATCATTAAAATGGAAGACTTTTGAGTAGCATCAGGGAACACTGGTTCCTGTGTTCTTCCTGCTAACCAGACGCTGGAGTATGCGGATACTGAAGATTGTTCTTACCTGACAGTAGGCACAGAGGGTGGTCATGCCAGGCCTCATGTAAAACCACCTGGAACTGAAGGAAGCCTTCACAGTATTTCCAGAGCACTGGATCAGATCCTTATGATGAGTCAGATTCTTATATTGAATCAATCATCTGGGGCACTAAGTTAAGGTTCTTAGTATGGCTATTACCCGATTTTTTTAAACTTAAATGGAAATACAACCTAAATAGAAATTGAATGACTATTCTCAATTTTGTTAGTTACACTTCTTCCCAGATCCTCGTTGATACTCATGTTTAGAATGAGTATCATGCTAGAGGAAGTTTAACATTTTGCAGTACTGTGCTTATGATTTAAGTTTGGTACATGAAAAAGCTAATATGATGGAGATTGAGAGTTCAACAGAAAAACACTCTTTATGTAGATGTTTTCCAGTAATACTAACTGGGGACCAGACTGCTACATGCTGCTCTTTTTGGCACTGGTTTTGTCACTGAAGCTTTTCCTCATACTGTGCAGCAACATGGAACTCCATCAACTTTGTTCTTATCATTCTAAGGAGTAGAAAAAACTCTACACTGAAACTGAAATAAAATCTAGATATCGTAAGGGAACCAGAATGTATTTTCACTGACCTGGAATTTACTCAGTCATATTTGTCTCCTGGATCACTCTTCACAACTATTTTCCATTTTCATACTTCTGTTTCAGAAAAGTAGATGTTATTAAATGATTTAAAGAGAAGACAGCTGACCATTATAGGAATGCACTGCAGTTTGTCATTTTAAACTCTTCCCCAGAGGAACATATACTTTATATGACATTCAGTGCTTCCATCTCCTTAGATAATCATGTGCAGTCTAATAAAAAGATATCTGTTAGCATTCTAAACTGCTTTAAAAGTATGGTATACAAACCAACATTTTCTCATATAAAACCATAATACAACTGTATAGTCTTGCTCTCCTGCTGTTATTTGTAATGTAACTAGGCTTCTTTCCGAGTTCTTATGCTCAGCAAAGTTTCATTTCTACCTGTACTGGAAGAAAGCTAGAAATTAAAATGCTGTCCAAAAATATTAGATAGTGGTACTATATATAGATCAGGACTGAGATATGGATGGACTTACGATGACCTCCGGTCCCCTTCCTCTAGGAATTACTACCTCACTCTCTATTTATAACATTTGAGGGATGGCACAGCTTTTGTCATCTATCCAGCTAAACCTTCCAAGAATAGACTTTTAGTGATGCTTGTATGTTTAATAACCCACATAGGTATACTACATTTATGCTTCTCAAATTTTATATTTGATCTGTAGAAGATGTGAAGAAACTGCCATTGCATCAGTGCTCCCAGTGCAAGGAGATCAGGGATGAATACAACATTCCCTCTGAGTTATTTTTAAAACTGTGGCATTAACAAAGGTCCCAATTTTGCATCTATTGTCCACTGAAAGTGTTCTACAAGCACCAAAGCAGTAATGGCTTTTATACAACAACCTGAAAAGTAGTAATATAGTGGCTTATTCGACCAGGTCATGGGCAAACTCAATATATAAGAAAAATGTGACAGAGAGCTCAAAGGTCATGTTTCAGTGGATACACAGGAACTTCTCTGAGACCAGATGCCAGGTCAGATTTACAGCCCAGGCAGTTTGCTTGCCTGTAGGAAAATCCCTGGAACTATTTCTGGGGCAATCCAGACTTCTCCTGAATAAAAATAGACCCATGGATATTACTTAGATCTAGAAAATAATCAAGAACACATTGTTTAATCATAAAAAACAGCATTCTGAATTTGAATATTTGTTCACAGGTATTAGATACAGAAAATGGTTTGAGTTTTTTCCCAAAAGGTCTGGCCAGATCACCTGCCAAATGAGCAGCCGGAATACAGTGACATTTCAATATGCCACCAGAACAATATGGACTATCTAGATCAGACAGGTAGAAGGTAACTGTAGCTCAAGTAGTGTGTTTAGAAAAGCATTCAAGTAATCAGAAAAGGCTGATACTACCGATAAATAGGTAGAAACAGTAGACATAGATGCATCTTGTGTTTCCATAGCCAGAATTTTATCAAGGCAGTGTGACTGAAAAACCAAAGGCAGATATTCAACAGTGACAAAACCCAAAAAGATGTGAAAGCAGTTTGGTTGAGACATGATCTCCAACACTAGAATATTAAGTTTGAACCGACATTAAAATACGTATGAAATGGCAAAAGGAGGATAACATATAGATCTGAAATTCCTGATAGGAATAGCTAAAAATATGATATTTTCTTTTTTTTTTTTCTTTTTGATGCTTTACTTTTGTCTATAAATACTACTTCCATTGTATTTTCCCTAAGAAATTAGATATCTGTGTTCATTAGTTTTTTCTAAAGATGCATGAAAATGCTTGTGCTAAATTAGTTGGTAAATGTCATCATAACTAGTTGGAAAGGTCATACAACATGTCATGAAATTAAACGAAGTCACGATAAATACTAATAAAGATATTGTAAAGAACTGAACTTGAAATAAAATCCTGATTTGGGATCAAATTTTGTCAGGCTTACTGAATTAAGTCACAACTAAAACTAATTGGTGTTTCATCACAGGAAAAGAGCTGAGTCACACTCTTTATTTAAAAAAGAAAACAAAACACAAAAAATGAAAACGCAAAAGTGGGAAGTTAATGGTCCTGCTATATAACTCAGTCTGATGGATTGTTTTAATCCAATGTTTTTTGGATTAGTACATTAGTTTCTTTCAGTAACACACATTCCTATCACATTTCTGATAGGAAAAGCATTCACAGCAGGCTTTGGACTTCATCTCAGTCAGGGTTTGTAGCTGCTCCAAATACTTTTTCAGCACGGCCATAGAACAAACAGTTACCCTCTATAAGTCAATATTTTAAATTAGGAAGTTTTTTGGTTTTTTGTTGTTTGTTTGCTTGGTTTTGTTGTTGTTGGTTTTTTTTAAAATCTAAAGTAAATATATAAATATACTTTACGGGCCCTAGTGAGGTCTGTGAAAGATCTGTAATTTGCTTCAGAATGATCAAGATAGCATCCAGAATGTGTGATCACTCCTTAGGATTTGCTATGGTGAGTCAGACCAGCAGTACTTTTGTCTCAAACAGTGACCAGTGACAGACATCAAAGGAAAGGGTTTAAGAATTATGCAACACAGTATGCCACCCCGTTGGCATGCCCTCCCACCTGCCAACAGCCAGAGGACTAGGGATTTTCTGCACTGGAGGTTACATTTGGACTACATTTCTTAACAAATCCTTTGGGGGGGGGATTGTCATTTGTTTCTTATTCCTTTGCAGTTCTCTGTTAAACTCAGCTTCACAGCCTTTTTTCAGTAAGAGTCCTACAGTTGAATTATATGTTGGGAGAAAAAGACTTGCCTATTGCTCATTTTTAAATTGCTGACTGATCATTTCAGTGCCAACCCCCTGCTATCTTGTTCAATCTTGAATATGCTTTTCCTTTATCTTCATTGTAACAGTGAGGATATTACAGATATGTATAATCAAAGTACAATCATTGTCCACGCTGAATACTCATAGCCTTTTAATCACTTACTTAACTACACTCAAACTTTCTTTTTTACTGCATAACAGCTCAGTTTCTTAACGAAATCTAAGCAGAAGATGTCCTTAAAAGCTTTTTAGAAATCTAAATACCTTCTAACAGTCCACTCACCTGTCTATATGATCCCTCATTGCACTCAAATAGACTTGAATTGCTCCTAGGAAATAACAAAGTTTGTAAAACTATTTTTATGATGGTATCATGTACCAAACATAAATCATAATGACTAACATTATGATGGCTTCAAATAATTTGCATGATAAAGAAATTTGTTGTTTTTCAATATTACATGAAACTTTAAAAAAAAAGAACATAATCTTTGCTACCCTCCTACACATATCTGATAAACTTGTTAGTCACAGGATGCATATAATAGGTAACAGTTCAGCTGATTCATGTATGACATCCTTTAGTACTTTTAGTGATTTGTATTGGGCCTGGCTGAGCCCCGCAGCAGCCCTCACAGTGCTGTGCTTGCATTGGTAGCGAGAAAGGTGGTGACAACACACCAGGGGTTTGGCTGCTGCTG
>JAVJGI010000060.1:88486979-88531624 GCA_035590275.1 Ibycter americanus
TAGGCTGGGGGTGGGCAAGATCTTGGGAGGGGACATAGCCAGGACAGCTGACCCAAAGTGACCAAAGGGATATTCCATACCATATGGTGTCTGCTCAGATATAAAAGCTAAGAGAAAGGAGGAAGAAGCGGGATCATTCATTATTTACAATGTTTATCTTCCGGAGCAAATTACCATGAAAAGCAGGGTTTCTAAGTTCATTTTTATAGAAATGTAATGCAACTTATTTCTTTAGGTTTTTATCTTATCTTTGAGTGAGTTTTCTGTATCTCACTGGCCAGTTTGCTCCATCAGCTTATGACCTTCACCAGCACAGGTAACCCTGCAGCCCCCTGCCACCAAAACATGACAGTTATACCCAGTGTGGGTCCACACTGACATTTGCCAACCTGCAAGAAAAGTTTCACATTGTTATTATAAAAGCTCCTTCTTCACCATTTCCTCCTTAGCATTTAGCCAAGGAGAATCTCCTTTATTGGGTGCTGCGGAAACATGGGGATGAAAGATGAGGAAAAGTCTGAGGTAGTTAATGCCTTCTTTGCCTCAGTCTTTAATAGTAAAACCAGTTGTTCTCATGGTGCCCAGCCCCCTGAGCTAGAAGACAGGGACGGAGAGCCGAATGATGCCCCCACACACATACAAGTCTATGCGGCCTGATGGGATCCACCCAAGGGTACTGAGGGAGTTGGCAGAAGAGCTCACCAAGCCACTCTTCATCATTTGTCAGCAGTCCTGCCTAACTGGGAAGGTCCCAGTTGACTGGAGGTTACCAAACATGACACCCATCTACAAGAAGGGCCAGAAGGAGGATTCAGGGAACTACAGGCCTGTCAGCCTGACCTCGATGACGGGGAAGGAGCAGATCATCCTGAGTGCCATCACACAGCATGTACAGAGCAACCGGGTGATCAGGCCCAGTCAGCATGGCTTTATGAAATGCAGGTCCTGCTTGACTCACCTCATCTTCTTCTATGACAAGGTGACCCAACTCATGGATGAGGGAAAGGCTGTGGATGTTGTCTATCTGGACTTCAGTAAAGCCTTTGACATCATTTCCCACAGCATTCTCCTGGAGAAACTGGCTGCTCATGGCTTGGAGGAGCGTAATGTTAGCTGGGTTAAAAACTGGCTGGATGGCCAGGCCCAAAGAGTGGTAGTGAATCATGGTAAATGCAGTTGGTGGCTGGTCACAAGTGGTGTTCCCTGTGGCTCAATACTGGGGCCAGTTCCATTTAATACCTTTATGACTGATTTGGACAAGGGGGTTGAGTGTACCCTCAGTAAGTTTGCAGATGATACCAGGTTGGGGGGGAGTGTTGATCTGCTGGAGGGCAGGAAACTCTGCAGAGGGATCTGGGCAGGCTGGGCCGATGGGCCAAGGCCAGTTGTAGGAGGTTCAACAAGGCTCCGTGCCGGGTCCAGTGCTTGGTTCACAACAACCCCATGCAATGCCACAGGCTTGGGGAAGAGTGGCTGGAAAACTGCCTGGCAAGAAAGAACCTGGGGTGTTGGTTGACAGGCAGCTGAACACAAGCCAGCAGTGTGCCCAGGTGTCCAAGGAGGCTAATAGCATCCTGGCTGTACCAGAAATAGTGTGGCCAACAGGACTAGGGAAGTGATCATCCCCCTGTATTTGGCACTGGTGAGGCAGCACCTCGAATACTGAGTTCAGTTTTGGGCATCTCACTACTGGAAAGACATTGAGGTGCTGGAACATGTCCAGAGAAGGGCAATGAAGCTGGTGAAGGGTCTAGAGAACAAGTCTTCTGAGGAGAGGCTGAGGGAGCTGGGGTTGTTTAGCCTGGAGAAAAGGAGGCTCAGAGGACACCTGATCACTCTCTACAACTACTTGAAAGGAGGTTGTAACGAGGTGAGTGTCAGTCTCTTCTCCCAAGGAACAAGCAATAGGACAAGAGGAAACAACCTCAAGTTGCACCAAGGGAGGTTTAGATTGGATGTTAAGAAAAATTTCTTCCCCGAAAGGATTGTCAAACATCGGAACAGGCTGCCCAGGATAGCTATTGAATCACCATTCCTAGAGATAATTAAAACACATATAGATGTGGCACTTAGGGACATGGTCAGTGGTGGACTTGTCAGTGCTAGGTTAACAGTTGGACTCCATGATCTTAAAGGTCTTTTCCAACCTAAATGATTCTATGATTCTATGAGTCTATGATATTAAGCCCCTGCCACCATCATCTTGTCTCACATGTGATGTTATTCTTAGTTATCGTTACCTGTTAAGATTACAGACAACAGAGATTTTGTAGTACATTTTGATGTCCTGGTTTATTTCAGGGATTTGAATTGTCTGAAATTCACAAAGAAATACTGTGAGATTCCTTTCTGTCTTACTCCTATTGAAAGAGAAAAGACTAAGTAAAACCAGGGTACTTTACTTCACTATGACTCAACTTATGAGAGGAGAGAGGTTTTTCTTTGGTTCTTACATACATATGACCAGTTAAACAATATGCCAACAAAATGGAACTAGGACCTTGATGTCTGATTCAGTGTTCGTGATAAATGGGGAGCAGGGGAGCAAATGTTCCTGAGGAAATGAGGTATGCAAAGAAATGAAGGAGATACAGCATAAGAAGTAGGGAATTTTTCCCCTTTTAGGTAGAGAAAATCACAGAATGCTTCCCAAGCGCAATAAATAATGTAGCATGAGGCACACAGACACTAAAATCTTTTCATTCAGCAAGAAAGCTAAATCATAGACTGGGAGTAGACCTGAAAACATGTTAAGTGCAATAATAAAAAAAAATGCTACTTTTTAATGTAAAACGGAGGCTCTGGAGGATAGTTTTAGATTCCACAAATTCTTTCAGCTTTCCCTTTAGAGCCAAAATGATGGGGATGTTAAGATTCCCCACACACACACACACACACGACCCCCCACCCCCTCACCCCCTGCTTTATCAGCCTATTTATCTTCCCTAAAGAAAGATAGCTTTGGTTTTTAAGGACTTCTGAAATATTTAGAGTTGTGTGGTATGTCCTAGAACAACCTAAGCAGCTAAGCATATAAAATGATGCAGTTTTCTTTTATTCAACCAATTGATAAGGTATTACCAAATACAAGCTTGAATTTGAGTAAGGAAATAAACACACTGTGACTAACATCAATTATGATCCTGTCATCATTGCTGATGTATGGCCCACACAAAGCCCTCCTACATGATTCAGACGTACAGTTGATCCTGCACCTCTTCAAAACCAATAGAAACATTAGTAGTTTGAAGCTGAAAATATATGTCTATATAACGGATTCTTAGGATTCAATTCCTGATCAAAACAATGTAAAAAAAAAAAAAAGAAAAGAAAAAGTAGTCACTTTGAACAAAGAGGATGGCTTGCAATTAGGGAATGCCCTATCCGGGACATCTTGAGCCAGTGAATATTTAACTACTTATGCAGACTGGAATGGCTGGAATCCTTTAAAGACTTATAGGATGTACTTGGAAGCCTGTTCCAATGACCCTGAGAGATGTGCCAGCAGAGACTTTGCTGCAAATCAAACAGAAATTTCAATGAAATTTCAATTTCACAAGATCTTCAATCCTTTGTTGTGCAGATTTTGAGCATGGTGGAAAGCTAACATCTTCTTTTGGAGAGAGCATAATTCATATGAACTCTGAAATAAGTCTTGGGAAAACAGAGATAACAATACTAGGAAAAAACCAAAACAACACAAACTCAAAATAGAAAATACAAAACAAAACAAAAATACAAAATACAAAAGCACCTTCAAACAAAGCAAGCAAGCTGTGAAATAGAAATATATCATGCTATGAGATCTCCAATTTATAGGCCAGGCAGGAGTATGTACCCATGACTCCCTTCTCATAATTTTAATGATGAGAAAATATCTTCCTCAAAATTAGAAGGTCTATGCTTTTTAATGGAGAAAGACAAGGCATTCATCAAGAATCAAGTACATCACAACAGTTCTAAATTATCAATTGTGATTGGCTTTGAAGCCATCAGGAAATGACTCCTAAGACAAAAAGCCTAATGACTCAGTATCAGTTTTGTCTTTTATGCAATTGATGCTATCATTGCAGATGTAGAATAAAATATTTTATACTCCTTTGCAGTAAGATATCAAAACTCTATAGGACAGAAAGAAGAAATATGGAAACTGGCTAAAGAGCATCAAAATGATATAAGACTAATTTCAGCACCTCTAAAAAATACAGCAACCTAACATGGAAGTATTTTAACAATATAACAATAGCTGGATTATGGTCCAAGTGTCTTCCTAGTGGATTATTATTCTAGAACTTCATAAAAACATTTGTTAAAGACTTTCTTCTCATTTCCAGCCTTCTTTTATTCACAGACGTACAATATAAACCTTAGGAAGCAATTTCAAAATATTCTGACATAGTCAATAAAAATGTATATTCAGTTCAAGAATAGGAAAAAAATGCTCAAAACAGGATGAGGCACTTAAATATGTTTCTTCTCCTCAGTATGATCTCTGTGTAAAATTAATACAATTCTGCCTTGTGCAGTCAGTCTACTGATACAGCCAATGCACTGTGAGTAGTTAAAAGAACTATGCCTGGGGCACTGGAAAATCATCTTTTATGATTTTTAACCAGTTCAGTATGTCAATCATAATGATTAACAGATAGTATGTAAATTTGATTCAAATAGGATAATAATAATAATAATTAGGTACGTAATCTTAAGCCATTACACCGGACATAAATGTAACTTCAAGATCTTGTTGTATGGTTTCCTAATGACATGGGAGGTCTCAAGGCTACTATCATTCTTAATTATATGTTCTGAATATCTATATATACAAATAATGTCAACAAAAATAGATAATTTGCTTGATTCCTTATAAATGGCAAGGGTTCTTTTTCCAGAATAGGTGATATTCATTGGGAAGACACCCGTGCTTATAACAACTATTATAGATCGTACCAATTGTACATTTACTTCAGTAGTCTTTCTGCACAATTAGACAGTACTAGATTACACAATTTCCCTGTGAGATCATTTCTAGTCAACACCTCAGTAAGTATCACAGATTTTAAAGTCATTTAATGTAAATAACCTTCAAAATATAAGCTTAAAAATTTACATGAATTTTATATATGTTTGAAGATTTTTATTAACTGGAATTTAGTAAGTTATTTTTGTTCTTATATTTCTGTGTGATGCGCTTATTACTGATACAAAGTCTCGAATCTATCATGATTATATGTTCCAGTAGAAATTCTATACTAAACTGTAGAAAATTACTGCCTTTCAATCTCATGTAAAGATATTGTTGTAATTTGGATAAGATTAGAATATACGCTTCTATCTACAATTAATTATTTGTTTCTTCACATTACTCGTTTTCCGTACTATTTTGTTATTTTATGTACAGCTATATATCTACCAAGTTCCATATATATTCTCTTTAAACTTAACTTTGCCAAACTAATGTTTTCTTTTTTTCTTTTCTTTTTATTGCATTTGTCTGCTGAAATGATAATTTTATGTGGCTTTTGATAGATCCTCAGAAAAGGTGTATTTTCTGAATTATCCATTCAGTAATCTCTTAGAGCCTTGATTAGTACTTAAAGAACTTACTGGACAGAGCAAAGACAGAATAGACATCAAACTCTGTTAATATGTCTGCTTTGCCAGTTGATATATGCTGTGTGGATAACTTTGTGTGTTAAGGTTCACAAATTGCTGAAACTGAAAGTTACAGATTTACTTTTGCTGGTATCTATGACACTGTAATTTCCCCAAAATGGTTTTGAAAGTCTGAAAGTGTGTTTAAAACATGATTTCTCTATAGGTGTTGCTATGTATTTCAGGTTGAACTTGTGCAAAACGGATAAAGTAACAATATCGTTGGATAACTCTTAGTTTTGGAACTGTTCAGGACACCTCCACTGCTTAAGGGCTGCTGCAGAGCGTGCCTGCAAGCAATAACACTCGCATTCTGAGGTCTAATATTCCTTGCACTGACGCCTGAGAGGATTCTCAGGTGTCACAATTGTCACCCTTTGATTGCTTTTACTATTTGCTGAAAGCATCTGGAAGTCTCCTGCGCAGGTTACTGTAAGGTTGACAATGCCTCCTGAAATCCTCTCTTTTGTGACTTAATTGCATCATTCTTAGAAAGGCACTCTGGAGAGTCATGTTAAAACTGAATCTTTCATATTAAACTAAGAGTTTTCAGTAGCTGTATACAATGGCTGTTCTTCTTTTTTATGTTGTGTTGAGGGAATTATCTGCAGTCCTTTAGGGCTGCAAACAGCTTAAGCGAGATTGAAAACCTGAGCTCCTATTTATCTCCTGGAAGTAAGATTAAACTACTGCCTCTTCTTATTTTCTTGCAGTTTACCTTGGTGATGTCCTTAATTTAGGTATGTTTAAGTACTGGACTTTCTCAAGTACTAGTCATGTGGTTCTCCAAAGTAATGTGACCTTAGCTTTTTATTTTGAAATATTAATAAATAGCAAAAGAAAAGATATGTGCATAGTCATGTCTTGGGTTATCCTTGCTGTTGCTGACTTAAATGAGAAAAAAATGTAAGGAGACAGGACAAGCAGAGAGGGAAAGAGAAAGGAGGGAAGGGTGTACAATTTCTTTCTCACTAAAAAACATCTAGAATTTTTACCAGTGAATCGAATCAGCAATCAAGAAAAGCACAGATAAACTGTGATTTCTATATAATATTTTCTGAACTACTGTGTATTGAGTCTCAGGAAGATTTCAGCCAACAGTTTGTACTGGCTGAGAGTTTGGCAAGGCGGTGGGAGAACCTAGGGGCAATCAGTAACAATCTGGGAAGGCAGTTTATCACCTAGTGGTAGAAGCTTTGATAGAATGTTCATCTACTACTTCGCTATCCATACTCAGTAGGCATGGAAATAACTGCAGCCTGGAGCAATGATCACAAAGATCTTACACCCTCGCTGGACCCCTGCCAATATACAGCAATTTCCTGCACTTTAAGAGGGCACTTGATGTAGTTTTAAGGCTTTACTTAAAATAAATCTAAACTTATATGTCCTTATAATTAGTTTAACACAAGTCTGTGGGATAACAAAATGCCACCAAATATACATGCTGTTAATGGAACATGGGAGAACATCAGGGTTTCACACAGAAATCAGAATGCATCCTAATAAAACTCAATGGGAAGCCAATTCTAATCACACAAGTTAATTTTAGTCCTGAGATTAAAACCAGGGAGAAAACACACAATTCATTAATTCCTGCAGGAAACCAACTTCAGATTTAGGATTTGAAACAAACAAACAAACAGAAACCCCCCCCAAAACCAAAAAACAAACAAACAAACAAACAAAAAAACCCAAAAAAGGAAAGTGGGACAAAAAATATCTGGAGTTAAATATGAATTACACATTTTTAACAACAATACTACTTTTAAAAATCAAGGTTGCTCCTGCTGAATGTTATATTGGGTTAGCACTTACATTGTTTCAAATATTCTCACCCTTACAGACTAAACAATCAGGTATCTTTATACAAGGAACTTTATTCAGTAGCTTTAATATCATCTGCTTATTGGTTGAATTTGACACATTTATGAAAGATATCTACAGAAACTCAAACATTAATGGAATAGAAAATGTAAACAATGCACCTCATATTTTGAAAAGTGAAGTTAAAAACATAGTCACCTTGCTCAATTTTGGGGGTCAGAACTTTTCTCTTGGTTTTCACTTGTTTCCTCATGGCTCTTCTTGTCATGTGGGTTCAATTGAAATATAAATCAGTGTTCAGTTCAGAGATTTTAATATGTCTGGGAGGTTTATCCTACCAAAATACAATGACAAATATTATTTGGCAGCTCTGTAGATTTATGTCTATGGCTTGGGGTGTGGGGTTTTTTTAGATGTATATAAACATAAACACAAAAGAAAATGTCATAGAGCTCTCTCAAAGGTGAATCCTGCATGGAATGCAAGCAACAAACTCCCTTTAAACTGTTTGACAAAGCTCAGAAATTTACTGCTAAATTCCTTCCCTATTTTTATATACACAAATATAAAATTCCAAGTACTTTACATTTTGTTAAAGCCCTCTCATCAAAACGTCTGCTTTACTGTTTGATCTGCAAGATGAAAAAAATTTCTAGATTGGGAAGCCTAGGTGCAAAAGTGATTTAAACTTCCAAAGAAGGACTTCAAATTATGCAGGCCAATGTGCAACTGAGATTATGAAAAAGCCCTTGCACAGCTCAGAAGTACTTCAGCTCCCTACTAAATGGACTGCAGTTTTAAACCATCTACATACAACTGGACATTTACTTTCATGGGACTGGAAACACCCATGTGAGATTCAGTGTACCTAAATTACACACCTGAAAGGAGGAATACACCATCAGATACCTATTTGGTGAAGAGTAGAATAGTAGAGGGTTTGATGTGATATTCTCCAATGTAAGTCTATACTTCCTCTATAAACGTACTGTCAGTCACCTCTACAGATCTTGGGATATGCAGATCTTGGTCTTCCTAGATTAGGATACATAACTCCACCCATTGATCCAAGAGGGTTCCAGAGGAAAATGCAAGATCTTTAACTCCACTTGGAATCCAATTTCCTTATCCTTCTTCTGAGTCTAGTAATCTAAACTAGTCTTGTGAAGGAAGATGAAAATGGTAACGTTGAGCAATCAGGAGTATTCTGCAGAAAGACTATGACCTACAAGACAATTTTCTTATGGAAGAGTGGACCGGGGATGTGGTCTTTGTTTTCATGA
Source organism: Ibycter americanus (assembly GCA_035590275.1). NCBI lineage: Eukaryota > Metazoa > Chordata > Aves > Falconiformes > Falconidae > Ibycter > Ibycter americanus. Next base: position 88,495,742 of record JAVJGI010000060.1, read on the forward strand.
TTGTTTCTGCTTTTTAATATCTAACACAAGATGTGTTTACCTGTCAGGGATCAGGATCTCAAATGCCTCTTCCATTCCCTCTCAGTTAAGAAACTCCCTCTGGCAGCGATTCAGGCAGCAAATTGCCAAGGTTGAACAGCAGTACAAGAGAGGGACAGTGATCGGTTGTTCTAGCCAGACCTCGGTCCAGCAATTTCTGCTGCTAGTAATGCTGAGAGCAGAAAAACGGAGACTTTCTTGTCTCCTCTTTCTATAATTCCCTCCCTGTCAGTCCATCAATTGTGCTTTGCGGTGTGAAAGTCCTGTTTTAGATGGAGCCCTAAATCCCTGCAGTACAAGCTTTTTGACCATGACCTTGAAAGCTCTTGCATAAGCTGTTATCCAAAAGGAAGCTAGGATTTCCAAAATAATATAAGCTGCCTATGCCTGCTAGCAGCTGTGCCTTTTTTGGAATTACATCTCTGAGGCTTGTCCATACATGTGGGGTTACTGACTTATTCCAGGTATCACATAAATTCACCAGCCTGGTAACACCTGATCTCACAAAACACAACACTCAAAATGTAACTAAAAATGTAAAAAAAACCCCAATCAAACACAAAACAAATTAAAACAACAACAACAACAAAAACAACAAAACCCCACCAAAACCCAACAACAAAACCCAAACCCTAGAATTCACCATACTTCTTTAATGAAAGCCTGAATCATCTTTAGCCAATCTTCTGTAGAGATAAAAATCCTTTTCAGATATTCAGGGAAGACATTCAGTGTAAATCACAGAATGATAGCATAATTCAGATTGGAGAGGACCTTAGGAGGTCTCTAGTCAAAACTTCTCAAAGCAGGGGCAAGCTGTGACATCAAACCAGATTGCTTAGTGCTTTATACAGTTGCGTAAACACCTAAGGATGGAGACTTCAAAAAAAACAACTTTCTTTGGGCAACCTGCTCCAATGCTTGATGATCCCCATGGTGAAAACATTTCTCCTTACATGCAGTTGGGTAGGCACTCCTCTTGCTGTTTATGACTACTCTCATTTCAATGAATATCCACTGCCTCTTGCCCTCCTACCTTCCACTGCTGTGAAGAGCCTGGCACTGTCTTCCTGATGACTTTCTTTCTTGTTGTAAGAGAGTGCTGTTCAGTTCCCCCAAAGCTTCCTCTTTTCCAGCCAAGCAAGTCCCTCAGCCTCTCCTCATCACATGTAGTAGCACCTCAGGCAGTCTTTAAAAAGGAAATATATCACATGGCTCAGAAGATGGGGTCTTATGTAGGAGAAATAGCTAAAGAAAGACATCTTGCATTAACAGCCTGAATTCTGTGTTTCCTGCTGAATGCAGTTTCTTAGCATTGTAACATTTGGTTGCAGTAGCTCAAATTTTATCCTGTTGAACTGATAAATAAACTGCTGGCTTTAATCCTTCCATTGTAGTGTTTTATGGCATCCATTTTACATGTCCCAGCCATTTTTAGGAGAATGTGAAAGCTAGAGTGATGAGAAAATGAGAAATGAGAGAAAATAAACAAACATACTTGTTCCGATACTCTGCTATTTGATCAAAATAAGAGAAACTGAGTGATTGACTAAAGTGCAATTAGCAGCCACAGAACTTTACATGCTGCAATTTCATGAATTGTCCCTATTTCTGAGTTAATTAAAAGTGAATTATGCAGTTTTGCATGATGCTTTTCCACCTAAGGTGAGCCATGAAAGAATCATAATCTCATCTTTTCTCAACTTTGTGGCCGTAAGTATTTTCTAGTGCTCTTTGTACACACACACACCCAAAAAACCCCACCCAACAACCCCAAAAAAACCAAATCAAAAGGACTTTCATTTCCATAAGCCCTTTCAGCCTTAGAAGGGTCCTTGCCTTCTCCCTAGTTTACCAGTGTGCTGGTTTTGGCTGGGATAGAGTTAACTTCATAGTAGCTAGTATGGGGCTGTGTTTTGGATTTGTGCTGGAAATAGTGTTGATAATACAAAGATGTTTTCACTAGCGTTGAGAGTGCTTACACAGAGCCAAGACCCTTTCTGCCCCTCACCCCACCACACCAGCACGTGGGCTGGGGGGGCACAAGGAGCTGGGAGGGGACACGGCTGGAACAGCTGGCCCCAACTGACCAAGGGGATATTCCAGACCATGGGATGTCATGCTCACAATATAAAGCTGGGGCCAGAAGAAGGAAAGGGGGGATGTTTGGTGTGATGGCATTTGTCTGCCCAATGCATGGGACACCTCCACCTCCCACCATTATGCATGATGGAGCCCTGCTTTCCTGGAGATGGCTGAACACCTGCCTGCCCATGGGAAGTGGTGAATGAATTCCTTGTTTTGCTTTGGTTGCTGTGCGGCTTTTGCTTTACCTATAGAACTGTCTTTATCTCAAACCATGAGTTTTCTGACTTTTACCCTTCCAATTGTCTCCCCCATCACACTATAGGGGAGTGAGTGAGTGGCTGCGTGGGGCTTCCTTGTCAGTTGGGGTTAAACTGTGGTACAGTGGCATGAGTGCATCTTCCCCATAATAAGAAAAAGGAGCAAACCAATGAAATTGAATAAGATGATCAGGGATGATAATACACAGAATTTTACTTTGGGAAAGAGGTATCATTTGAGATGATGTGAAATAAAAATACTCTTAAAATTACTTGTGAAGGAAGGGGAAGGGCAAGGGGAAGGGGAAGGGGAAGGGGAAGGCAAGGTGAGGTGAGGCAAGACAAGGAAAGGCAAGGAGAAAGGCAAGGCAAGGTAAGGCAAGGCAAGGTGCTTAATACAACGAGTTTAAATTTATGAAATACGCTTATGAGATTGCAAGACCTCATCACAGTAGGATGAGGCAGCCCCTTAGGTTTCACCCGTGCTCTCAGATCTCTCGATGTTTTCTATTGAGAAATGGATATGAAATCATATTCATCTTAGGGTACATCCTTTATGAAAACCTGGCTGCATGTACATTTAGCAACTATTTGTGAAATCTCTGATAGTTAAATGAAGTTCCCACAGACAGCTGAGAATGAATCATGAGAGAAAGTCTGTAACATTCTCCTGTCTTTGAAGTCTTTATAGTCTGCACTGGAAATGCTTTCAGCCAACACAAACTGACAATTTCTGATGTCAAATACAGCCATCCACCTGAAAGTGCGTTCATAAAGTTTTTTAAAAAGAAAGAAAAAAAAAAGCTCCTGTTTGCTTTGTACTTCCAGTTTTAAAGGTATGGATATCAGAGAAGGAATTGCCTATAAACAGAATGGAGGGTTGAGGTCCTGCAAACTGCATTACATAGGAAAACCGTCAGACCCGAATGGAGTCAGGCTGAGTCCTACAGCTGATCTTGATCTACGGTGTTAGTGTAGGGTCATGCTGGAAGTGTTTATAGTCTTGACATCCTATGGTTAGAGTCATACCGCTGTTAGGGATTTCTGAACCAATTAGCCCAACACAGGCCAGGCTGACTCAACTCCATGCCCAGATCCTGCCAGCAGCAAGGCTGGGCACATTTTCTCAATATGAGCACATACCAATGCATTTAATATACATACGTATCTACCTGGCCAAGCACACAGTTCAGCACAGACAGAAAACACAGCATTCATGCAAGCACAAACAGCATTACCAGCATTATCGTGTTTCCCTCACTGGCTGAGCAGGCTGAAGGTCCATTAGTGAGAAATATATCTGTATACATCTATATAGATATTGTATCTGTAGTTGTATAATGTGGATTTCCCCAGGAGCTGGACTTACACACACTCAGCCTATGTACTAACTAGCCCCTACGTCCTCATTCTCCCAGCTGCTGGCACTTCAGCATTCAAAGCCCCAAGGCACTTAACTCCACTTCAGGCTGCTGGTGCAGACCTGCCTTCACCAACACATGCACACGCACACACACATACACACACATGCATCTGATCCCTCCTGTTACTGTGTTTAGCCACCCAGTCTACTGAGTACCTGGCCTTTGGATCCTTCCACCTCCAGTTACCTCCTGAACAGAGATATGCCCACATGCAAATGTGTCTCTCAGTCGAACTCCAGACCTCAAAATTTCTCCAGCTGGCTCTGGTTCACATGCAAGCAGCCCTTTTTAACCTTTATGCCTCTATTTACCTTGTTTATTCATCACCACACCACCCTGATCCCTCCTGTTGCCTGGCCTTGATTCTTCCTTGTATTGTGTTTGCATGGCAAGGTTTTGGTAGTAGGGAAGCTACAGAGGTGTCTTCTGTGAGAAACTGTTAGAAGCTCCCCCCATGTCTGACAGAGCCGCTGGCCAAGGCTAAGCCCATCAGCAATGGTGGTAGCGCCTCTGTGATAACATATTCAGGAAGCAAGGGAAAAAAAATCTGTGTGACACCAGCACCAGTCAGAAGAGAGGAGTGAAAATATGTGAAAGCAGCAGCTCTGCAGACACCCAGGTCAGTGCAGAAGGAGGGGGAGGAGGTGCTCCAGGCACTGGAGCAGGGATTCCCCTGCAGCCCGTGGTGAAGACCATGGTGATGCAGGCTGTCCCCCTCAACCCATGGAGGTTAACGCTGGAGCAGATATCCACCTGCAGCCCATGGAGGACCCCACACTCGAGCAGGTGGATGTGTCCAAAGAAGGCCGTGACCCTGTGGGAAGCCCACGCTGGAGCAGGGTCCTGGCAGGACCTGTAAAACTGTGGAGGGAGGAGCCCAGGCTGGAGCAGGTTTGCTGGCAGGACTTGGAACCCCATGGGGGAACCTATGAAGAAGCAGTCTGTTCCTGAAGGACGGCATCCTGTCAAAAGGACTCACACTAGAGCAGTTCATGAAGAATTGTAGCCCATGGGAAGGACCCACATTGGAGAAGTTAATGGAGAACTGTGTCCTGAGGGAGGGACCCCATCCCTGGAGCACCCACTGGGGAAGAGTGCAAGGACCCCTCCCCCTGAGGAGGAAGAAGTGGCAGAGACAAAGGGTGATGAACGACTGCAGCCCTCATTCCCCATCCCCCTATGCCACTCGGAGGGAGAAACTGGGAGTGAAGTTGAGCCCAGGAAGAAGGGAGGGGTGGGGGGAAGATGTTTTAAGATTTGTTTTTATTCTGTCATTACCGTACTCTGATTTGACTGGCAAAAAATTAAACTAATTTTCCCCAAGTCATGTCTGTTTTGCCTGTGATGGTAATTGCTGAATGATCTCCTCATCCTTATTTCAACCCATGACCCTTTCGTTATATTTTCTCTCCCCTGTCCAGCTGAGGAGGGGATTGAGAGTGGCTTTGGTGGGCACCTGGCACCGAGTCAGAGTCAACCCACCACATTGCTCCCAAATACCCCATAAAAAGTCTTGTATGATCCCAAAATATTTTTCCCCTGTATCCCGTACTGTGTCCTATATCACTAAGCAGTCACCACACCTATTGTGAAAGGTGACCTGGAGAGAAGCTCCCGCTGCCTCATGGTGATGGGTGTAACCTGGGCCATGGGGCTGAGGCTTTCCTGGAACAGACTTGGAGGATCCAGGAAGGGACTTTTTCTCTGATTGGGTTGCTGGAGTGCTTCCACCCACCTTTCTGCCTCTGTGTTCCTCTGTGCATGTAAAATAGAGCTTTTTATCACATAATTTAGCTCTTGACCCTGCAGGGACCTCAATCCAAAATTGAGATCCCCTAAAAACCATTTTGCAGCTGTCTTCCCCTTCTAAAATACCTAAGCATCTATCTAGTATTTCAGTACCCTATCTGGTATTTCAATAAGAGCTTACATCTTTCTGTGTTCACGGACAAGTTATAACCATCTGCATATTGACATTGTGGAATGACTGGCTATATAGTTCTCAACAATGTTCCACCAGGTTAACAAGTCAGACATTCATCATCCAAATCACTTTCACAATGGAGAAAGGAAAAGATATTACAACTCCATTTTCCTTAATGGTTAAAGCAGGAAATTGAAATTAATTTTTTTCTTCATAACAAGATTTGAATCTAAAGAGGTCTTAAACTCTCAGTCAAAAAAACCCAAATATAAATTAAGATTTACTCTTAAGAATAAAATGCATGCTAATTTGCCCAGAGAAGTTCTTTGCGCCCCATCCCTGGAAGTGTTCCAGGCCAGGCTGGACATGGCTTTGAGCAACCTGGTCTAGTGAAAGGTGTCCATGTCCGTGGCAGGGGGGTTGAAACTAGATGATCTTTAAGGTCTCTTCCAACCCAAACCATTATATGATTCTATGATAAAATATACATAGCCAAGAACATGTCCAACTGAAACATCATCCCTGCAAATAATTGAAAGTGTTGCTACCATAGAAAATGCAAACATTTCAAGTTACAAAACCGCTAGCAGAGAAATTCACATAGCCTTAACTATGATTTGTTTTCCACGAATATGACACTTTAATGACCTGAAAAATAGAGAAGGCTTTTCTACTCTTTGAATTGCCAAAGTTATAGTATTAACTTAAAAAAAAAACACAACACAACCTCCTAACTACAAACCTATAGGACATGGAGATTTCCCCAAGAAAGGAATTGGACCTATTTTATTCACATAATCAGATGTTTTTCTTTAAGAACTCTTAGGTAAGAAAGAAAATCATCCACTTCCAGTTGTTTGAGCATTTCACTAGATCTTCCTGTAAGAACCTGAAATTAACAGTTCTGTTTTACTTAAAAATTGTTTTAATTAGAGGTAAAAAATAATTAAATCTTAAAGATTAAAAAGAATGGCCTTAAGTTATAAGTATGCCCATTTACCTTTCTACTAAGGTGTCTTTAGCCATGCTCTGCAGACATCTCAAATTTGTGTAAAGACATAATGGAAAGGACAAGAGGACATAAGAAAAAACAACTACTGCCTTGCCTTGGTCCTTTGAGGAAAAGCAACCAATCCATGTCTTGTTTTCACACAGAGGAAGGGAAAATAGAAAGGAGAATTTAAGTAGGTATAAGTAAGGAAGCCACCAGATAGATGGTTGCTGGGTATTTTAAGGAGAGGAGAGGGAGAGGAGAGGACAGGACAGGACAGGAGAGGACAGGAGAGGAGAGGAGAGGAAAAGTGGGAACAAAGCAAAGAAAGAAGAGGAAGAAAGAAGAGAGAAAAAGCCAAAGGGAAAAGGAGAAAAGAAAAAAGGATAAATAAAAATGGAAGAAAGAAGAAAGTAAAAAAGAAAATAATAGAAATAAAAGAAAATGATGCCTTAATAGAACAGGACGAGACTCGAGAAAAGAACCAGGGTATCAGGGACCTCATACTGAAATAAGATAAAAGCATTTATCTTAAACTGAGAGCAGGTCTCACGACAGTCAGTAGCAAAGCTGTACCAGTGGAGTCACATAATCTTAATTATATCTCCATCTTCTTCAAACATGACATATGATCATCATTGACTAGAAGAATCAAGGGCTAATGTCTGCTGTGAGAATTATTTCAGTTCAGCTGCTGAACTCCCATAGCATATCAAATAGAGCATATTTCTTTGCAACAGTCCACTCTTCCTTCCTTTAAGACTATGTACTTTAAATTTAGATAAGTATTAACATATTATACTTGAAGTTTCCTTATTCTGAACAGCTGAATTCCTAATAAAACATTACTTCTATTTTGCTCAGCAGTATGGCTAGTGTTTCTCTGAAGTCACTGAATTGCAGACCAGAAACAAAGTTTCCCATATATCAAGGACACAAACAGTTCAAGACCTGATGAAATTCTTTTTTGACTTCTGTCTTCAGTCTCACAAAAGGGAATGGTAAAGATCTGTGACAAATACATTTCACCTAAGCACGGACAAGCCAGCTTGGGATTTTTTACCCATTTTGGTTTTAGTTCTGTATTTCTGTGGTCTTCAGAATTTCTGCTGTGCAGAAATCAAGCCTATAAGTTTTTAGATTCCAAATAACTTCAGAACAATTTTTATCAAAGTCTCCTTTGAAATATCATTCTTTCAACAAAATGAGGCAGTTGCAAAATTCTAGGTGAACAGGGACATAGCTGAGATGACTTGGGGGGCCTTGGAAACCGAGTGCAGTAGAATAGAGAAAGAATTAAGAAAACATTTTACTCCAAGCAAAAGGAAGCAATTTTCTTCTTAGCACAGACAAAGTTTCAGGACTTCTGAATATGCTGTTGTGGATAGATTCTTAACAAACAAGATATTTCCTCTGAAAAAGTTGACCAAACCAGAGATTTGCCCTATAGAAACCAACAGGGAATCAGATGGCCTCAGGCATTCCACAAAACTAGGTTCTTGTTATGGAGATTGATTGACTTAACTTTGCAGAAATCTGAACAGCTTGCAAATGCGCTACAGGGCAAACTCCCATTTAATGAAAGTTTCTCAGAGTCACTGGACCAATTTTTTCTTGTACAGTTTTGCTGAAGTTGCACCAATACCAATGAAGTAAGATTCTGCTTCTTGCTCTGTGCTTTATTTCAAATTAAAACACTAAATACAGGAAAATTGAGAGTGTGGGAGAAGGAAGTAAAGCGTATGAAAATAAGTCTTATAGAACAGGAAAGAATTAGTGTAGCTTTCTTCTCAAGTCAAAATCTGCTGAGTTTATTTACCCTATAATTTTCTTCATATCTACTTCAGCATAAGAGAACAGAGCTTATTCTGTACAGATATCCTAGAGATGTCCTAGAGATAAGATGTTCCAAATTCTTAACCACTGTCTTGTGCAGTAAATTTTTGTGAGAAAATTATTTAACCAACAAATTACTCTGACACAATGTTGCCAAACCACCCAAAGGCCACTCCAACCTTCTCCCTTTAACAAGAGTAACTACCTTTCATTTGTCTGAGTCTTGTGAGCAACAGAGTGAAAATTCACAGCATCTCTGCAAAAAGAAATTGATGCATCTGTGCAACAGCATGTGCTTTCATTTGCAATATGAACAGCTCTCCATCCTCCAGCAGCGGGACAATTGGCAGGAAGCGATAAAGAGAATTTCCTCTCATCTGTCTGGTGAACCAGGCCTCCAAGAAAGTGAAGAAGCTAGACTCTCCTGTTTGCCTATTCCCTCCACCAAGAACAACTAAGCAGGTTGGCATTTTCAACCAACAAGTGGAGTTGGGGCACCAAAAATGTTATTACTTATCTATTTGAGAGCACATCAAAAAGAACTATCTTGAAAATATATTATTTAAACTGCAAAAGCAAGTGTTCAAGTGCTACGAACCAGCAGATTCCTGTTCCCTGTAGAAGCTAAATTCAAGCTTCTAGCACATTTCTCCTACAGAGTGAGAAAAAGAAACCCTTTGTGGAAGTAGTATCCTCCCATGTAATGAAGAATGTGCTCAAAAGAAAGTTATGGCTCCAGGACTGCCACTCTTGTGCACATGTAAACACACATGCGCACTCTTCCCTCCCTTCCCAGGCTTCTTGCATGCAGCAGGCATTCCTACATACAAACCCCTTTCCCAACACACCCAGGATGATCCAGCAGTCAATGTGTCTTAATTTTGACAGCTCTTTGTAGACTGGGTAAGAAAACACTGTTTTACTAGTGAGTTGGCCAATTAGCAAGGCAAAAATCACAAAAAGGTGTAATTTTGTAAGTCTTGCCCTGAAACTTTACATTAGAGATATTAGATGCTTCCCAGATTCAGAAACCATGTTGAGGTAACTAGATACTGGTTTCAGAAAAAAAAAGTATTGTCTTTTTGTTGGCTACAGCCATGGGCAGGAGGTGATGCTGTGTCTATTGCCATAACAAGCTTAGCGGTTCAATGTTCACCTATATTTTCTAACCCTTTTGTTTCTTCTGTACTAATGCGGTGGCTTAACTGTTTTGCATGGTATTATGTATGAAGGTCTCTGAAAAGACTGAATCTTCATTTCATATGAAAGATAATTAGAGTTTGGAATGTCTAAGAAAAAGTAATTGAATTACTCTTGACAACATTTTGACAGGCTTTTTGTGTATGATGGTTTAAGAATAGCCTTTGAGTTCTGGGTGGAGCCAGACGACTGTAATATAAAAAATGTCTTGAATATGCAAATGTGCATATCTGTGACAAAACTTTCTGTTTACTTTGTGCCACAGGTGCAAACAGTAGAGATTGCACAATTCCCTGGAGTTTTCACATCTCTGCTGGTAATTCCAGACATAACAGATTCTCAATTAAAACATCTATTTCTAGGGTAGCTTTTGTATGCACTCACTGTAACTTTGTAAATGAAAAACCCCACTATTAAAAGTCATGCAGAAATACTGCTTTTTCTTATTGCTGTAACTTTGTAAATAAAAACCCCCACTATTACAAGTCATGCAGAAATACTGCTTTTTCTTATGTCTTGCTTTAGAATAAAAAGGACATAATAAATATGAGATCATTGCACACCAGAAATTTATATGATCATTTTTTAAGCAAATGATTTCTAGAAAGTGGAAGTTGTTGGTTTTTCTTTTTTTACTCATGTGAATTTATGTTTTGGCTAAATTAAGATAAATTTTAAATATCTTAAATGAAATGAAGTTGCATTGTTCGATGGTAACAATAAAATGAAATGCACACAAACTTTCAGTTCATAATCAACTTAGTGAACATTTTTGTTAAGAATATATCAGGGAAAGGTCAATTTTTACACATGAATAACTTGAATTTGTATTTCAGATTCATATGCTTTAGTCCCTGCAGCAAAACTTTCAACTGAGCAGAAAATATTTTTCCAATGAGCCATTTACTAAAACAATCACATAAATGTAGTTCTAACACTGCATGAACTACCACTGTGACAATTTGCCATGATTTAACTTTCACATTTGAAAGTGCTGACATGATGACAAAAATGACAAATAACAAGAGCAAATACATTATAGGAAAGGGCAGCGTTCTTTTTGTAATTGTCACAGAATTGTGTGAAATGGACATATAGCTCCTGTTGTGGATAATTATCTCATACCTTTGTTTGGTTCCAGTTTCATACTGTGTATAATAATTTACAGCTCTTGGAAAACAAGTGTCACCTGCCCAAAACGGTGCATTTCCAGTCCTAGATACTCCTTCATGTTATTGCTTAGAGTCTTCATTCCTAACATTTTGTTTTGCACATCACTTTTTCTATTATTTGTTTCCCTATATACTTACAGTGTATTTCTAAATGAAACAGCCTTTAGTAACCTCAAAGTATTAGCAATTCCTTACCTTCTTCTAAAATATTCTTTTGAAAATTAAGAAATAAGGAATTTTGTGATATCTCACTATTTATTATAATTTAATATTAAGATTTCTTAGTATGGAATCATTCTATTTTAGTCACTAAAATTATTAGCTCAAGAAACTTTTCAACCTATGTAAAGAGAATTAAACAATATGTGTAGCTTGCCCCAGAAATAGGCATTCTTACTGTTGTGATATATAATTGTTCCTTTATAAAGAACGTATCTGATTTAATAGCACTGCAGATATGTCCACAGAGGATCTAGACACGACATGCCTTACAAATTGTTAAAGAGTGATCATTTGCTTCCTCTTAACTCCTATGCTAAATAGACTTAAAAGCTGCACTGAAAACAGGTTTATTGCTAATTGTTTTGCTACTTTTTTCTTCATGAAAGACTACTTCCTGAAAAGAATTTATGTTATAATTTTCTTCACTTTCCAAGCCATAAAGTAATTAAACAATTTTTTAAATAGGAAGGTAAAAAGAAAATCCATCAAAACTACCTTGTGAGGGAAACTAGGCTTATGAAAACAAATAAAAAAAAACAATTGAAAAATAATCAAAAAGAACGCCCAACCCCCCAAGTTTTTATCCTGAAAAATGACTTTCGAATGCACCCAACCCATCTAAAAAAATAAAAGCTTATAGTATTGAAATTGTACTTCCCCTTAGAATGCCAACATGTATTTGAATATGACCAATTTGAATTTTAAAATGTCTATAATTTTCCATTTCATTGATATTTTGCATAGGGTGGGAAAAAGGGAATTTGTTTTCTGATGAACTGATATACCTACATAGACTAACTTTGATAGAAAGAAACATGATATAGCTATTATTGACTTAAAAAACAATATGTATGTGAAAATTTGAACTGAATTAAATATTTGAAAATATCAATTGTTGGAGGAATTTTGTTTTTAATTTCCCATTTGTTTACTTATATATATTCAAATTTATTAACAACATATTCTCTTTTCGTGCAGCTTATTAAACATTAGATACACCAGAACCTGGTTTTGTTATGCACAAAACTAGCAAGAAATAAACTTTTAAAGAAATGAATCTTACTGTGATATTCACCTTTTTGCAGTTTATGACAATATAATGATGAATTGTCTTGCAGTAACACTCACTGAAGTCATGAAAGGTTAATAACTCATTTAAACATTCATTACATGTCCCTATCAAAGTCATCTTAATTTCACAAAGACATCTAAGTTTCTCTTTAGGGAAACGCTCTCTCAGGATTCAAGTGTGATTCTTTATTAACAAAATGGCAAGTGCAAAGTTACATGTCAAAACCCTGACTGATGATGCTGCAAATTGGTTCTTCCACCAAAGCAGAAGACTTTAAATTACTGCTTTTTAAAGGTGTGCTCCCTCAAAGGCAATTAATGTGTCAGTTGTCAGTCAGGATTATTTAATTTCCCAGCGAGGGCTAAGAAAATGGGCATAGCAGATTGATGAACAGAACATGGTGCTGCCCACAAGAGAATTTTAATAATGCTGCTGGTTTGCTACTGTTATTGGGTCTAAAATTTAAGAATTGAAAGTTCAGTGTGTCGGTAGCATTTGCAAAGTTCTTTTAAAACAAAAACAAACCCAAAAACTTGAGCTTCCTAGGAACGTTTTTCCTAGGCATTGATAACTTTCCCCATGCAGGTCAGAAATAAGCATGATAAAATTGCTATTTTCAGTACAGCTGGTTTCTTTTTTATCTTTTTGACAAGCTGTATCCCAGACAGCCCTATCTTAGAATGAACAATAGTTTGTCTAAAAGTTCTCGGTAACCAGGTTTTAAATATTCCTTATACTGTGACTCAGGGCAATGATTTCAAACTGGTGTCCTATGCCTTAGAAATGTCATAATGTTCTGAAATCAGGACTTTTTGCATCTACATTATTAATTTTTTCTAGTTCAAATCAGAAGTGCACTCTGGAAGTGAGTCTTCAAGTTGAATCCGCTTAAACGTTGTTCAGTTCACGTTGTGCAGCATTCTCAGAGTGCATCAGCTGGATTTCTTATAGATGAAATTAAATTGGAAAATGCAATCCAGGATGCCTAATGTACTCTGACTGTTATCAGTTGTTCAGCCCATAAGACTGCACTAAAGCCAGCCTGAAGTATACTCCCAGAAATGATAGCAGTGGGGAGGACATCAGGCTCTCAGCACCAACTTTTACAGCCTGTAAATCCATTATGACTGAACCACATCATTTGCTTATGTACACACAGCTCAGATCTCTCCTGCTGGTGCTGTTCTACTTGTCATCACATAGACATTTTCCCAAAATTTAAACATTTCTGCATATATGCAAGGAGCACTGTCATTGAAGTAAATTCAGGGAAGTTGAGAAATAGAAGCTGCGCAGAACTTCGGTGTGGAAAGAGTCATCCCAGTTATGTTTTCCTCCTTGCGAGTCCTGATGCCTTAAAAAATAGAACAACATAAAAACATAACCCTGCCTTTCAATAGGATAAATGTTTGCTGAGTATACAGATGGGATTTGATAAACCCGGAGGGTTTATACAGATAAGCATGTGTGTAAGTTTTCTAGAAAAGCGAGGCCATATGCAGTAGCATTCCATTCTCCTAATAAACATGATCATCAAAATTGCTGTCCTGACATTTGTAAGATTAAAAATTACAGTATGTGATGTTACTTACATCTATTGGTTTTCATTTTATTGATTCACAATTTAATTTTTCAGCCTTCCAGTAACAAAAATGCAGTTTCCAAAGATAGCAAAACAGATTTAAGTAATTTCACTTTAAACATCTTAAATATGCTGAATTGTTTGAGTAATTATTATCAGAACATAGTGTTCCCTTGAAACTGAGGCTGAGTGCAAAAAATAAGGTCTTTTCATGTATTCTGCTCAACCAGACATTTTATATCAGAACAAGGACCAAAACATCCTACATGCAGTTTTCTTGTATGACAAGTCTCTACCTAAACAGTGACATCAAACAATCAAATACATATGATTTTGTTACTTATTTAATAAATGTATAACATTTACAAAATACAGTGGGCTGTAAACTGAAAAATAGATAAGACAACATGAGTGTAATTTTTCACACTGGAGCACTTGTGTTCTGCCTGACCAACAAGTAAAAGGAAACTACCATTTTATTTTCTGCTTTTGCTCTTCAAAGACCTCTAAGAAAGATTGGGTATTTGAAAAGTAGTGTAAATGATGTCGGTTTTAGTAATCCTTACAGAAGGTCATATTGCCAGGAAGAAAGAATGTATTATCTTTCAAAAATCTAGTCCAAAAGACATGTAGACACTAACACGCTGCTTTTACAATCCACCCCACGAGCCTTTTACTTGTTCAAAGCCATAGCTATCACAAGGACGCACAAATAAAGACGATATGGCCAGGGAAGTGTGTAAAACAGATGCTATTAAAGCATCTATCCATTAAGGACAGAATCATAAAATAATTTATAGAATATATTAATTTCATGTATTAAAACATTATAAAAGTATTTTCATGTGTGAGCAACAGATTGTATACAAGCATACAATTATTTAGAAAATACTTAATAGAATAGGGATACTATTCATGTTTCACTAATGCCAAGAGCTTTTTGTTTTCTGCAAACTTCTCTTATTTACAAATTTGATTAAAAGGTCATTTTTTAACATAAAAATGTACCAAATTAGATTTAACTGCATGTCCTTGTATCTTATTAATATTTATATTCAAAAGGTCTATTATTATGAGTATGTAAGTGTACTTTGACAGTCTTTGTATTTCTTTTCTAGAACACGGCACATGGCTAACAAGGACTGAAAGCCACTCTCAATACACTTGGCCACGTGTATTAAAATATTTAATAGCATTTTGCTTACTGGAAAGATTGTCTGAGGAAGCACTATTTTCTGAATCATTTCTATTGTGGCTTCTGACTCACTTTAAAATTCATTTTTATCTGAGTCATCTTATTCTTTTTGCAACTTGACAGAATAGCTTGAGCTGTTAAAGATACAAAACATGTTTTTAATTCCTCGCATGTGAAAAGTTCCTTGCCTGATAACAAGATTTTCCCTCGTTCATTTCCTCCCATATTAAAAGTGGTCTTGTTTTCACTGCACTAATCTCCACATATTTACTTGCTTTCTCATAAAAAATCATCCAGATTTAAAGCTGTTAGAAAAGAAAAAAATCCCTAACTTCTGCACTTGTTATGTTTCCTTCTTGTGGGTGGCTTTTGTATTGTTCCCTTTCTGAAACACAAAATTTACTTCAAGGATCAACAAGAGGAGAAAAATTTCTTTGCATAA
Source organism: Ibycter americanus (assembly GCA_035590275.1). NCBI lineage: Eukaryota > Metazoa > Chordata > Aves > Falconiformes > Falconidae > Ibycter > Ibycter americanus. The sequence continues at coordinate 88,511,186 of JAVJGI010000060.1, forward strand.
AAAATGGAGCTGAAGTAGACAGCAATTTCACTCTGAAATCAAAAGGATGGAAGGATCCTTCCTCTGTTTCATGGCTATGTAAAATGTTTGCATATCTTTAGAATAGAAACCATCACCAGTCAGTCAAACAGTTTTGGAAAAACAAGTTTTCTTTGAAGAGGGTTATGCAACACCCTTGGGCTGGGGTGATATTCTGCCAGTGATTCTCCAGAATGACATGAATGCTGCCATTTTTTATCCTATTGCAAGCTTGACACAGCCTCTGCATTTAACAGGATTCCTGAAATTCTACCTTTTAGTTCAACTTATTCTAAAGATGGTGTCACTCATGGTCAAACTGTTCTTTGTCATCAAATACGTATTTAACTGGAAACCTGGTGGGAGGAATAGAAGGAGGAATCAAGCAGTAGTTAAGAAACCAAACCAAACAAAAAAAACCAAAACCCCAAAAAGTGGTTTTCATTCATTTTTAGAAACTGACTCCCATACATATACATGTAGTTTTCCTTCAGAAAAAATGGAATTCCCCCTGTCCTAACAGCAAGCAAACCACTGATATAAACATGTGCTATGGTCTTTTTTCTGGACCGCCTCTGGGTCTCGTTTCTGGATATTGGGATGAAAGATGCTGTAATCTTCTTATGAACTTCTTCCTGCCATTGAAGGTCAGGCAAAGATGACCTCCACAGCATCCTTCCAACTGGTGTGACATCTCTGACTTTATATTTATCCTCCTTCTCAGGACTGAAATTATTCTGTATTATTTCTGGAACAGACAGAGCAACCATTCGTGGAAATGTAAAACAGGTATATTTGGAGCACTAAGTCAATTTTCTTCCAACTGTAAATGCTTTGTGTATTTCCATATTCTATTTAAATGTAGAAAACAAGTTGTGATCCCACTGAAGCCAGGAAACTACTTGTCATTAGATTCAATAAGAGAAGAAATGGCAGGAGACAATGGAAGGTAGGGAGAGGAAAAGGGAAATGATCTCGTCACTGTACAGACACAGATATTAAATTAAAACTATGAACATTCCAAAGGGAAGCTACTGCTGGGAAATCACACACTATACAGATTAAAATGCATTTGTTTAAATTGCCTAACTTCCCTGCACTTTTTAAAGAAGAGCTTTATCTTATTATGAAAACACAAAAACCCTTTGAGGATTTAATAATGAAGCACACTTTTCCCTCCAATGATTTGTTTCACATGTTAAAAATTTACTATACTGTAAAATATATATTTGGATGATTTTTAACAAATTGCAAATAGGAATGACAGAAATGACAAAATCTGCAAACACAAAGGGTTATTCCTTTACTGGAGCAATTTCTTTATAGGCCAAAGATGAAGGAGATAATGAATTTGGAAACCCGCTTGTCCCTTTCTATTAGTGTCAGAAAGGTCAAGGAAAGGGAATATGAATAAGAAAACATACAATTTGTTTCTTTTATCTTCCCTTCTGACTGGGAAGTGATAGGTCCTTACAAACATTTTCAAAAGGAATCACGCAAAGTTTAGCTATCAGAGCTACAGTCCCTAGTCCGATTATTGCCTTTTCATCTAAAAGTTTGTTGCTTAATTCTGTGCCTTTACTTAGCCAGTGAGATTCTTTTGTAAAACCAAAGCTACCTACCAGTGACCTCAACATTAAGGAAATCTTAACAGCTCTGAAGTCAGCCTCCAGATTCCCAAAGAACTGGAGGAGCGGTGGTCGACAGAGAACTGTGGTTTTGAAGTGTTCAGAGCAGACACAAACCAGTGTAGTTGTAGAGCAGAAAAGAACATGGGAGGACATATGTCATGAGGGAGGAACTAAAGTCATAAGCATGATGCAGGGATGTGAGCTGAGTGGTTGACAGCCTCATGAAGTGTTCAAACCACTGGATTATTAGGCATTTTGAGGTGAGGCTTTCTTAATGCCTCTTGCAAAACAGCTCTGCTATGAAAATATGTAATGATCCTTTCTTACTAGGACTTAGCCAGACCACTGGAGTATTTAAAATTTTCTCCAGCTGAACAGACCCATTATACGCTTGTGCCTGAAGTCCATATCTTCCATCTAAACCAGGCCTGTTCCCCTGGGTGCTGTCAAAAAAATCCGACACAGGAAAACCTGTTTTTTCTTCCATGCACAAGGATAGCATTCACAACCCAGGATCCTGAGTGGAGAAAAGTATCCATAGTGAGAGATTAGTTTGATTCTGATTCTGATCTGATCTGAATCTGATAGATTAGTTGCATTCTGCACCCAGGAAACCAACTGAACCCTAACCCTTATTCTTGCATTTAATTCAACTTTATCAGCTTCCCACTCAACAGATCGCTGAGAATCCCACCCTCATACACAATACAGTGAGCTTAGGTACTTAATCTCATCCTGAGGGTTCAACTAAGTGGTGAATCATCTCACTTAAATTTTGCATAGGTATTACAAATGCCTTAAATATTACAATGCACAGGAAGGTCTACGCATGTCTCACAACTCACTTCAAATCCTAAAACAGAGTTTCAGTGTAGTGTAAGCTGTTCATAGGTTATCTACTTCCCCTTTGCACAGCATCACACCATTGACAGAGTGCACAGACACAAGTATTTCAAAGAAAGTGTTAAGAGAAGTATAAAAAATGAATCACTATACAGGGAACAAGTCTGTTTCCTTTAAAAGGTGTATCAGGATCAACCTGGTAATATTTCAGTGATGCCAGAAACATCACATATGTCTCAGGTATAGCATCTCTAAAGCTACCAGCCGTGTAGGTTGGTTCTTCACACTCATTATGCACACTGCCTTAAAGTTATATTCTATGTATTTTAATTTGTAGAATACAAGGTGGTTGGAGGTTAATATCAGGTTTCCTGTGCACTAGCTTTGGAAACAGGTGTGCCACATCTATTTAGGATTCAAGCAGATTGAACAGAGCACAAATGTGCTTTATATATATTAATTCAGCAACTTGACAGTGAAATTCATGTGTAACTGAACAGGAGACAAATATCAGCACAATGTTCCAAGAGAAAGCTGGTGCGAGCTTTAAATCTGAAAGCAGGAAAGGTGGTTTGAAGAGAGGAGCCTAAAGAAGAAAGGATTTAAGGAGGATAAAGTGTGCTCAGCAAATGATATGTAGTTCAAGCGAGACTGAAAGTGGAATGTTCTAGAGAGATCATCAGGCAAAAGGCAGAGTGAACCAAAGCAGCCAACAGGAAAGGTGGAGTATTAAATATGTGCATACGTTCACATATACCTGTATGTTTCTACGTATAGGTAGGCAATTATAGGTAGGAATTATCTGTTCAAAAATATCTATATGCTGCATTTGTTCTACATCTAGCACTGGCTTTCAGAAGGGGTCACTGTTTCTCCTCCCAGACATGGCACGGGTGGCTTTAAAAGCCCCACATCCTGAATTTTCAACTCCTTCAAAGCCCATGCATAATCCAACCACAGGATGCTCCTGCCTCTGTTCTGTCATCCCTGGTGCAGGCATGTCAAGGATTTTTGCAAGGACAGAAAAAGGTGGAGGAAACCTTAACAGAAGAGGAGTGTCCAAGGCCAGAGATATGCAGGAAGTCACTACAGCTGCAGGGTCAAGTTGGGAGGAAATAAGTATATTTACTGGGCACCTGACTGTACTTTGAGGCCAGGTAGCTTAGTGGAGAAGGTGTGAGGCAAAAAAGTTCCTGGAATCCCTCCCTTAATCCACCCATACTATGCCTGACAAGGGCAGGAGTTTCCATGAAGGACCATTGTCTACTGATGAGGCAGTGCAGAATGTATCCAGGCATGCACAAGAAATATGAAGGGAGAAAATACTCTAAAAAATTTAGAATGTCTGTTGAACAGTATTTCTTTACAAACAAAAAACCCCAGTCTAGTCAATATTGTATTCTGTACAAAATCCGCTACACTTTTGACAGTACTGTATTGTACTTCAGATGGACTCTTAGATGAAGATCTATGCATTTGCAGCATATAACTGATTTACAACATTGGTCATGACGGGTATCAAAGAAAAGTAATCTAATTTTTTTTTTCTCTATCTTCTAAAATACAGTAGTAACAGCAAAATTTTCTAAAATGTGATTTAGTATAGCAGTATTTTTCAAAAAAACATATTATTAATTGGATAGAATACTAGACATAGAGTCCTGTAGCGTATGTGTCTGAAAATGTTCTGAATTTTCATTTGGGAACCTCCTACTTTGAAATGCAGATTAAATATTTTGAAATTATATAAAAAAAAAAAATGCTTTCACTGACCCAGAGTAATATATTTCAGAATTTATGATATATACTTTAATATTTGCTAATAATTTTGTTTGAGGACCAACTCAGTTCAGTCTTTCATTCCTTTTCATTTTATTTAGGTGAAACACCTGTGGAAAATTTGAATGATATGTACTTGCACTAATTTAAATTATGAGACAGTGCAATCCCAGTCCAGCTGATACTTCAGATCAGTTGTATGTGTATTCCTGTACAAATGATTTAGACAACTAACAGCTTACAGCAGTTTAAAAAACAGTAGATAGAAAAGTATATCTAGATTTCTGAGGTATAGAAAATTTCCTGAGTATTATCCTCTATTTTCACAGACAAGAATTTCTGGGTTTTTTGCTATGTGCAATTGTTAATGTATTCTGCAGAATTCTAGTCTGTTTCAGATGTTGAATCTTAATTAAATTGGAAAGCAGGGTTGACAAATCGAACTATTTTCCCTTTGTATGATTGCTTATTTTCTCAGCCTAAACAAAGAAATGTAGCTGACACCAATTGTGCAAACTATATATGTCATTTATATGAAACTACGTAGAAGTTCCCTAACACATTTTTCAGTAAGCTGGAGACAAGATTATCACAAGACGACACACAAGGGAAGCATAATACATGGAAGAAAATGTATCATTAATGTTAAAGAAATTATCTTGAAGCAGCAAGCAGAATACTATAAAATGAAGCTGAAATGTATTTTTTATGATTATTAAAATAGATACTTATCTTACAATGCTTAAGCAGATCAAATGAAAATCCAGGGTAATAAAAAAGGAAATGAGACACTTCATAACATATCTAAAGGATAGATTAGACATGAATTTAAATGATTCATTCATATTTGTTTGTTATGAATGTAAAATAAAACCAGTAGAACATGAACGTAAAGCAGATTTTATTTGGACTGACTAATTTGCTCCTACAAAATGGAGCGATAGTATAGGTTATAATGATTATCGCATGTATGAACACCCTGACAGAGATGGGGACATTACTTTCCTTGAATAATAATGCACACTTTTTCCTACTCACTTTCTCTGTGTTAGATCAGTAAAGTCCCATTTAAAACTAAATCAGCACTAGACAGACAATATGAGAGGCTATTTATGCTTTCACCTTTGAAAAGCCAATGCTTGTACAAACAAATTCAAACCTATAGTAAGACCAACTCAGCATACATACATCATATTGTTGTTTTTACTTATGAAACTATTAAATTTCTTCTATTAAAATATTTTGACAGAGAATATACCAGTGTCATTTCAGAACGACAACTTTCTGAGGCTAATTCTCAACTCCACTATGTATTCAACATAGTTATCAGTAGAGTCATTTAACCCCTGCTGTCAGGAGGCTGAGTTTATTAATAATAATGATGATGATGATAATAATATGTGATACAAACCTGAGCAATAAATAGAACAATAGAAGGAGCTTCCTTGTCAAAAAGAAAGGGGAGCAAAATGGCATGCAAAATGCTATTAGCTTTGAAAAAGGATTATGCTACAGCTTCAGGATAAAAGGATGAAAGGATGAACAGACATTATGCCAACTTTACTGGACATAAAAAAGCCATTGATCAGCAAGGATAAATCTCTAGTGCATGTTGCAGAGGGCTTAGTATTTGGGTGTAAAAGAGAAAAAGGATGCATAGTTTTCAGAATCAGGCATATTACATCAATATAAAAAGCTTTCCTTGAATAACATTTTCACAGATTCCACTGGAAATTTCATATTCAGAGAGAGTTTAGATTTAGGCTCTATTGCATCCACATCTATATTTCACAGACTGTGAAAGAAGAACTAAATCAAACAAAATTATATACCTAATCCTACACTGAAATCAGACTAAGGATTAAATCAGACTTTTCTTCTTTAGCCAATATCTTAGAACGAAAACTATAATTTCTCTGGCAATTCTAATAATTCAGTTCCAGATAGATCTTGCCAACAGCAGCAGCACTTTCCACCTCATAAAACATCAGTATTAGTATTATGAGGATAGTAGACAGCTGAACTTGGTTCATTTTTTAAAATAGATGGATAATGGCTTTCCTACTGAAACTCGGTTTGGAATTGGTGTTCATTCCCCACCTTTCACTGAAGGCAGTAAGAGACCTGGGAAGAGATGTAAGACAGGACTGTGCTTCAGCAGTGACTGTGCTACTCCTCAATTCTATTTAAAGAGTGTATCCTCTTTGTTTTATTCACCTAACAACACAAGGGGACACAGATCAACTCTACTTCTGTCTTTCATTATGATGTAATAAATGCATAACTAGCTCTCTGAATTATAAATTGAGCAGTGAATAAAGAAGATAAAAAAAATTCAGGACAGCATGAAGACTCTTCTAAATTATAACTAGGGCTTGCAAACATTACAGGAATTAAAAAACAAAACAAAACAAAACACCCCACAATGTCAGAGAACAGAATTCTTTAAACATATAGAAAAATTTTGAAAATATAATTTAGGAGCATTTTAGATCAAATTTTCCAAATAGCTTTATCTGAAAAGAAAAGAAAGGAAAAACTTGAAAACCATAAAAAATAAAATTTTGAAATTATTCAAATGAAATACTACATTTAAGAAATACTGAAATATTACATTTTCTGAAGTTGTCATTTGGATTTTCTTGCAGAATAAAATTTCATTGCTGTAATTGCTATATTAAAACAAAACAAAGCAAAACAAACATCACCTCTCCAAAAAAACCAAAAAAACCCAACAACAAAAGAAAAAGAAATTAATGAACTAAAAAAACAAACAAACAACCAAGAAGGAGCATTCCAAAGAGAAAAGCCCAAATGACACTAAATATTTCTGGAGAGTGGGTCAGCTGAAATGTTTTTTTGAATAATCACATTATTTCTTTTTCCATTACTAAAATATTTGCTTGTTCCTGCGCCTGTTTACTGAAAATTATATTATCGTTTGTATTCAGCTAGCCACTAACAGATTTGTTCCTTGAGCTCTATTGCAAAGTATGTAAAAAACAGTAGAATATTAAGGAATAAATAACATAATTCTAAGAACGCATAAAAAGCTTGTTTAAAATTAATACTGTTTTAAAATTTTCATGGTTATAGTGAACATTCCCATTCTCTGTTTCTGCTTTAATCAGCTAAATTAGATTACGTGCAAATTCTGTTGCTTAGATTTAGCTGAAAGCACATGAACAAAAAGTTACAGTCCCATGGATCCTCCCAACATGCAAAGGGCCAAAGGCTCTTTGAACACAGTAAGCAACAAGTGGCTTTAGTGGCCTTGTCTTTCAGGTATTTCTTTTATCCTTGTGACCTGCTGCAGCTCAGAATTCTACCTGTGACCTGCTCTTTGTCCAGAACAGCTTGAAGAAGGTTACTGGAAGTATCTGCAGTTATTGGGAAATTGTGATTATCATTAGAGAAAAGTAATTTCAAATATCCTTTCAAATTCTCTGTCTCAAAAAATACTTCCTAAAATCACAGAGCTATGAGATACTACCGCTTACCAATTCCATTCAAAGCAAAAGAAGAGCTGACAAAAAGTAGTGTGAATTTTGCAAGATTTTACCTCTGCATCATTTTCAGAACAGGCTAACGAAACAAAGCAATCTACATTCCTCGATCAGTATTTTGAATATCATGTCTGCCTTTATTTATTTGCTAACTTTTAAATTATTTTTTGTTTCTTCATGAAAAATAAAGACAAATCCAAAATGTAATGGGGTAGCAAGGTACCATATTCAGCAGTGCCAAAATCAGCATGAAATTCATGATGGCCTATAAGTAGAAGCAGACATACCTGGTCTTATTTGAATGTACTTGGTACAAAGCTTACTTCAGATTTCTAGTTCTAAAGCCAAAAGGTCCAGAGAGGCTTTTATTACTACTTTTTGAAAAATGAAAAGTACTGCCCCACAGAATTTAATTTGCATAATTTCTCCAGGGAGATTTTAACTATGGAATGTAAAGGGGTGAAAGAGACCCCCAGAGGGCTGTTAGCCTGGGAAAGAGCTCTGGTTTTGTGCCAAAAGGTTTATTTCCAAGTGGTAAGATTTTTCTCGGAGGCCCTAAGCACTCCTGTCTCCAAAAGCACTTGGTGCCAGAACCTTTCATAAAGGTTTCTCATGTGAGGTATTTACCATTAGAACTGTCATAAAGATCATGTGAGAAATAACACAGTGGGCAGCAGCAGAGCTAGAGGACTCCCTTGAGACCCCCTTTTAATGCTGATCTTTTTTAAAAGCCGATCAGTAAATATAATTGAACAGAGCTTTTCTCAATGGCATTTGGCAAGTGGTTTCCTGAGATTTAGATACTGACCTGCAACAAAACACTTGATAATGCTTCATTCAAATTGGGAGTGAGGTCTAGGCATGTGGCATGGAATCTGCAACTGTTTTCTCACCTTCACTGGGAAAGTTATGCCTCTTAAAAAACCTAATGAATTCACACTCAAACTTTTCAAACTTATCAATGGAAATTCAAAACACTTTTGCTATTTGTAAAGAGGGTGCTAGCTATATTGACATTTTTTGCTGAAAATAAATAAATAGTAACAACCTGGTGTTATTTCCTACTATGTTCAGATTGTTGCTTACTTCTTAACCTAAATACCCTCTTTACTGTAATACCCTTTACCAAAAAAATAGTTTGAAAAGTGGTTTGTCCTCTTCTTTAATCTTTTCACCCATAAACTTTGTTAAAACTTGCTTACCAGTGATGTTTTCTCAAGTTTTTATATTTGTTCTCTTTGTGTGAGCTTGCCCGTTTTTAAAAAATAAAATAAAATATTCAGGTCAAGAAGCTTATCTAATTGCATATTTTATGACATGCCAACATGTACCTGTGACAGTGCAATAGGTATTGCCTACAAATTAGATCTTCAAACAAGATTTTATGGTAATATTTCCACCAATACCCAACCTGTGCACAGGGAACAATACTGAAAACTCCATAGTAAAGGCAATGGTTTGTGGTCTCAATTTTTAATGACCAAGTTTCTCTAATACCAGTATTTTGACCAGCATTTATAATAACATAAACTTTGTGACAGCATAGAAAACAATAGATTCCTTAAAGCTTTGTGTAGAGGGTTAATTAACATTGATAATATACAGTTGTGGGCTTGCTTCAGGGGCGGTGTGTTGGCTGATGTGGATAATGTACAGCTGTGGCTTGTTCCTGCTAAGTAGCTAAATAGCACCGAGGAGCACTGGTGGAAGAGGAGCACTGTGTGAAGAAAGGCAGCAGATGAAGAAGAGCCCAGGGATGTAGGAGAGATGAGGAGAGGCCTCAGGAGAAGCTGAGAGAAGAAGGGGGCCCAAACGAGGAGAGTCTGGCTGGAGGAGAAGCCAGGAACCCAGAGGCAAGCAGCAGGGTGGGCTGGCCTGAAGAGGATGAAGAAACAGCACGGACAGTAGATGAACTTTTGGAGCCTTGTGTGGGGAAGCCTTGTTGCAGCTGGCTAGCTTCATAGTGCTGCAACAGCTTTGTACTGTTTTTCAACCTTAAACTAGAAAGAAATCCTGTCTTCTCTCACAGAAAGTGATGCTTTGATATATCCTGGTACATAATCAAATCTGTCTCATATATATGAAATAAGTTTTTACCATCATACATCTTAGATGATAAATTTGATGGAATAATCTTGTTTGCCTTAGACATGTATATCTGCTGTGATGCACTTCTCCCCCTTCTCCAGGCTGTTCTATGATACCAGGAGCTGCCGACTAGTCCTGGGTGCCTTGGGTAATGTGTTGGGCGGTTAAGTGCCCCTTGACTATGCTAGTAACTCTTACTCTGCTGAAGCAGAGAATGGCACTGTCCATACTGGAACTTCTGTTGACTGGTTGAAGCAGGGAATGAGACAATCAGTTATTCCCTGACAACCCCAGAACATTCCTGCCCAGATTGTAGCCCAAGTGGTAACCAGTGTGGAACAATACTATTGTCCTTGGAATTTTGAAAAATTGCCTACTCAGGTTGCAGCCAGGATGGAAATTTACTGATACCCAAAGCAAATCATCTCACAGCCTTATAAACAGTGGTCCTAATGTTACCTAAACTCCTGAATTACCAACCTCTGATTTACTGTTTAACTATAAGTTAAACAGGTAAAGGCACAAAGTGTAAGTCAAGCTAACCGACCCTCTCAAGTCCTTAAATGACTTGCCCTCTCAAGTCCTTAAAACTGATGAATGAAAGGACTTCTAATAAAGGGAGTCAACCTTGGGAAACAAAGAACAGATAATGATAAGAACACTGTTATCTAAATTATGCAGAAAGAAGCGTACAAGTGAAAAAAGTTATGGCTGCAAGAGGAGACAAGATGATAAGGTGTTGCAATCCACAGAAAATTAAAGTAGGACAAAGGCAATGGTGGTAATGGGAGATCCCAACCTCCAACTCAAATAGCTCCCCTGAAAGAGGGCAAAGCCCTGCTTGGGGAGCACGTGGCGTTGGTGAAAAACTTCAGCAGTGCTACCTGAGGATGTGCACTAATCTGCATTAGAAGTGAGAAACTTGTAACCAGTCCTGTGCATGAATGACAATGAATATGTAAGTACTCTACCATATATAATTTGTACCCTCGAGCAGCTTGGGTGTGCATGTAAGGAGGAAAAATCCCCCATGCCCCCAGCACTGCAACAAACCAACATCAGCTTTCTAAACTATCATTTGGTTTGGAGTGTTTTCCTGGTTATGATATTCGGTAACACTAAAGTGAGACCCTCTTGGCTCTCCCGGACCACAACGGGTTGCAACCAGCATCTCTTTCTGAGCAGGACGCTGCTCAGAGCTTACAAACCAACAGGTTTGCAATACTAGGTGGACCATCGTGGAAAGCCGATGGCGGGGCCTGAGCTGACACCCCTGCTCCTTGAGGCTCAAACCTTCACCTGCTGAGGAATGCAAAAGGCATTAGATGTGAGTATTTCATTGAACCTGAGGGGAACGTTTTACAGGTATACCTTTGTTATAATATGCATTGCAAGCTTGAAGTAGTTAGGTTATTTTTGTGATTTAAAACAAACATTATTCTCTCTCCCCTCTCCTTTAGATACAAACCATTGTCCAAGTCTGAGACTAAGACTGGACCAATCACACCTAAACTCTATGAGAGTTTAGAAAACAAGGGGGTCTACGCTGAACATCATAACTCAGCAGAAGGTTCTCTCTTATTCTTTGCCCCACTTTCTGTATCTCTCCCATTAGACATAAACCACTGACCAAATCTGAGACTAAGCTTGGATCTATCCACACCTAAACTCTGTGAGAGTTTAGAAAGCAAGGGGGTCTGCTCTAAACTTCATGACTATTTCCAGCTCTCTTCTGCCTCGATTTCAATTTGATTTATCTCTGTGCATTTACTCCATGTAATAAATAACAGAGTGAACTTTGCCATAGAATCTTGTGCAGTCTCACTTCCACAAATTCATGTTAAACCTATTTCTCTCAAACTCTTTGGTGGTAATTCTTCAAGCGACCTGACCTAAACCACTCCTTTCACAACAACATCTGCTAACCAGTGCAGATCAAAAGGCTTCTTAGTGTGACATTCCTTAGACATAACTTAAATATTTACTCTGGGATAGTATGAATCATGTTCTGGTCTCTAAAGGGAGTCTGGACAACCATCTACAATGTTTAACAAAGACATTAGATGAATCTCATTCAGAATTATCAAGTATGACATGTTGAACTCACTATTAAGAAATACATACACATATGATAACACTTTAATCCAAAAAGTCTCTTAGGAATTTGCATCCAATTTTCTTTCTCAATTTTTTTTTTTTTTTTTAATGTCAATACCCTAATAAGTCTATGTAAATTTATCATAATTTAGGATTAACAGCCATCTATGGCAGCAGCTCAACAGATACAGAGATTCATGTCTCCAGCTTCCTACTAATTCATTTTCTTTTTTGGCTGTAACACAAGAACATTAGCAGATAAAACTTGGATGTACTTTAAAGCTTATTGATGACTACAAATACAGAGTTTCTCCTGCTTAACAAGGTTCTCCTTATATAGCCATCAGTAGTCATTCACAAAAGGAGAGGAAAAGAGAAGCTATATCAATAAAAAGAACTTCAGGTTTGGGGTGTTATTTTTTTCTTTTCTTTTACTTTTAAGCCAACAAGTCCAGCAATCATTTACTTACTGACTCAGAACTGGGTTGTTGTGGGGTTTTTTGGTTTTTTTCAGTCTGTACTGAATCCAGGTTTTCTCAGTAATATGGAATCAGTTGATTTCAAAGCCTGGTATATCTAGGAAATAATACTGTACACACAGAATTAAAAATGTAAATTATTTTTAATGTATCTGCACATTTCGATTTAAAACTTTTCCTAGTTGTACAGGCCAAACTTTCCTTGGCCAGTTGGTACTTCTTTTGTTTCTCTCATCACCCAGAAGAATATCCCTTTTTAAGACAAATTGTTTGCCAGTGGCTTTTTACATTTTCCAGATAATTTCTTTACCATCTCAGCTGTAATCATTAGGAAGTAAATTATGTTATCACAAAGTTTGTTTGGAATAAAACTCCAGATTGTACTTGCCAACTTTATATGCACAAACAAAATTGGTATGGAAAGAGGAGCCGTGCTGGGTGAATCGTGACTCATTCTTTTCTTCTGATATGATCTTGGCTCTACCCTTCAGTTTCCATTGCAGAGTAATTAAAAAGCCAACTTCACAAGACTACTAAATGGAAAACAAAGTAGTTACAACAAATCTACATTCAAACTCTTTGCCATTAGCTATTTTAATGGCATTTTCTAACATTTTAAGAAAGATCCTTGCAGAGTGCCTAAAAAAATGTGAGTTAATACCAAGCAAAATGTAAGTGTGGAATATGCACATATTTATGAGTTACCACTGTTAACACAGCCCATATTATTCACAAAACACACTGAATCCTAGACAAGCCACATTAACAGACTGAATCTAATTCCACATTCATATAACTTCCACTCTGGATTCTCACTCTTTCTGGGACAGAACTTGGATATCTTAGCTATGACGATACAATATCATAACTTGGTATATCCAGAGTTTTATATTGGAGTACTGAATTTCAAGACATCTATTAAATGAGTCTATAGAAACATTTCACAGCATAAACATTAGTGTTAAATTCATAGCAGAATTCAGACACATCTAACTGCCATTTCTTATTCAAGTACTCATTCAGCTGCCTCCTAGCACCTCATGCTGCAAGTAGAGACTTCAAGCAGAGAACAAAATTCATGTATATATGCATACGTTTTATTTCCACCACCTACTTTCCCAGTATGCAACTATTCAAGGTACAGAAACCTCCTGAGTAAAAAGGAATTTATTTGTATTTAGTACCTCTCAATGGATTTTCCTTCCAAGAACTTCCCCAACTGCAGTAATAACAAAGCAAAATCGGAGAAATTAGATATTAGTCCCTTTGACCATTCTGTGTATAACAATATTTATTAATTTCAGAAGTAATTCTACATACTAGACTTGTACCAGAAGCCAGAGAAGTCAGAAACATTCTTAGTAGTCACTGTACAGAGTGGTAGCACAATTTTTTATTTTGTCTGATTTCAGCATAAAGGGACTTTAAACAGTCAAGCTAGAAACACATTAGCAAATGAGACAGACGAAGATAAAAAATTTCATCTGGCAGGTATGCAAGTCCCTGTTTCAAAAAGATCCCCAGGATCTTGTATTTCACAGATTCCATTGAAATAATCACAAAATTATGTTTCTTACCTAGAAATTGGAATTTCACTGAAGTATAGGGAACTCAACATATTTCCTTAAAGAGGTGTCAATTCTTCCTTGTAGTCTGAGATTACAAAATTCTACTGATTTCAGCAAAATTAGGACCATGATCATGTTGAAGAGAACAACTAATGTGAAGCCCGGTATGATTGATCAACCTTCCTAGTCTCCTCCTGTGAGTGATTGAGAGAGATATACTTCTCCAAAAGGCAATACAGAGCGGGAGTCTATTTGTGGTGTTCCAAATAACCCTGCAGAAAAGCCAGTTTCTGAATACTGAAAAACTCATTAAAAGAACATCATAACATAGACACCTAAATTAGATATCTCATTTTAAGAAGCCTCATACAAGCTGATACGTTGCTTGAAAGCATTTTAAAAACATAATCGTTGGAAGGAGGACAGCAACGGAAAATACATGATCATGTTTTATGCAATCAACCTAACAACTTTGCATTAAAAAAATAAGATGCATAATGAAATATTGACACAGATGACAAAGCAAGAAGGTAGTCTTCTTTGTTCTAGCACATTTGTGTATGTACATGCATGTGTACGTATGGGGAGGGGAACAGAAAATAAACACAGAAGGATTATTTGTAGCAGGTAGAAAGTAAGCTAAATGTCTACACAGCAAGCTGTTACTGCAAAGGACAGGGATTACCAGAATGCAGTTTTTAATTGGGTTTGACAGACATTTGAGAATAGGAAGCATCAGCACAATAGCTGTCACCATATTCAGGGACCATAGCAAGAAAGCATAGTCTCTGACATGCATTAGCATTTTATGAGGCTCTAAGCCTAATGAAAGCATTGCGACTTTAGTTAGAACTGAGCATCTCTCATGATTCTGAGGAATAGCGTGTATTCTACTACATAATCATGAAAAAGGTACCTGGAATGCAGGCCAGGGATGTGCTTGATTATTTGTATACTGGCGAGGCTGTTGTTTTTACCCAATATTACAGTGCTGCAAATTCACTAATCTCAGGAAAATGAAGGAATGGGAATGCAACCACAAAATACAGCTGCTATAAGAAATCCCTGTTAAAAGGTTTACCTCACTGGAGGGCATAGCATCTGGTTTTACAAAGTGTAGCTCTAGTTTGATACTGAATTTGTATGAAGACCTTAAGCTGGTGGTCTATTTTATTTTATGTAACTGTAAATAGAGAATAACATAAGAAATTAAGCACAAGCTCTGAAGAGAAAATATTTTTTCCTGTCATTTCCTGTCAATCAATTCTGATTTTGCACAGCAAGTCCATATAGCCAGTCCCTCTGATACTTAGGAAATCCAAACCTATGAAAGCAACACAGCATCCTTTGTGATCAACTGTGGTAAACCATCTACTTATTCTGACACAGCTGCAGTCTCATGAAATTCTCTTTTTTGTGATTGATTTAAAAGCAAACACTTCCAGAATCAAAATGTGAATAACACAGTCCATTCGCTAAAAAGAAGAGAGGAAAATGTCAAAAGTTCAAGAAAGATGTATTTAAATGTAATTTTCCCTTTTTATTTTACTTTGAATGCACAAAAATACATAAATAACACAGGGATCTTATTTCTTTTAGTTGAACATATATCCTTTACATTTTTTTTTTAATCCGTCCTCTCTGTCCCATCTGCTAGGGTTATGCATCTTAAAAAAAGGTCCACTGAGTTTAATACTGCAGTAATGGAGCAGCAGAGCATCTTCATAAAACCATGTGATTATCCTTGTAAAAGTTCTGTGTGCATTCTCAGGCAGCAAAAAGAACCATTATTATTGTTACTAATGCTGAGAAAATGGTATTTCAAAGTAAAAAGAAAAGGACTTTATTAATATAGAATGCCTCATTTCCCAGTGCTGGTTATTAGTGTTCTTTTGCTATTGCCTATAGTTTGTCTTTATTCACTTTCACTACAGAAATTTTATCACCCTTTCATCCTAGTCTAATTTTCCTTCTTAATGCTTATCTTCAGAAGATAATAGTCAGCCTGCACGACATTTTAAGACCTGAATAAGAGAGATTTAATACAGAACAGACAGAAAGATTGTTTGGAAAAGAAAGCACACAAAAAATGTACAGGAACGTCTTGCTTCCATTTCCTTTTCTCATAAATACTATGTGGTAATATCTCATTTTTCAAAGGTTTAATCCAGTAAATTGCTGAAAATTTTGGCTGTAATCCAGCTAAGAATTTAAGCACATGTTTAACTAGAAGCTTATACAACCATTTCTTTGAAGTCAGTAACCCTACAGAACTCTAAACTGAAACACAATCTTAAATGCTTTGTTGAACAAGGAACAGAAGCAAGATTTCAGTTCTGGTTTCTAAAAGAGACAGACCAGAAGTACCTTCTACATGTCTTGCCTCTGCTCCTGCTAGTATATATATATATACATGATCCTATTAACTTGGGGAGATTGATACAAAGAAAAATCAATGGCATATAATTTTAAGGGGGTTTTGTTTGGTTGGTTAGTTTTGGGGTTTATTTGTTGGGTTTCTTTTTTTTCCCCCATGTGATAACTGTCCTGAAAATTGGGATTATCCTTTTTTAGAATACTTCTCAACATCAGTACTCATCACATGCAAATTTACCCATCACTTCACTGATTTTGTAAGGGAAGAAGTGCATTGCAGTGAGTCACTGCATTATGCTGATTTTGGCTGATATGTTCAGCAAGGTACCCAATTATTTTCTATGTATACCTACAGAACAATAGGCACAAACAGTGCTGGAGATTTCAAACACTGTTTTCCATGAGTCAGGAGTATTTATGACTACAGTTGCTTTTCTTTTCAGTTTGGAAGACATACAAGAAAAAGATTATGTCCATCACGTATGGACTAGGATTTCTTGACTGTGCATTGCTGGATATATTTGTTAAAGGAAATACAGCAGTAACTGCTAAAATACATGACTCAAAACTATGGCTTTTAATAATGGAACCAGGGATGACATAATGATGTTTCCCATTGCATATTCCTTTATCCTTTGGTTTCTAAATCCTAAGTCTCACAATTTTATTAATGGTACATCCGGATGTTTTTCAGCATACACATACTGAAGAAAAAAATTACCTTCTTTAGTTACCCTTATCTCTTTCCTTACACTTTCTTCCTCAAACAATCAGCTTTTCAGAAACATCCTAATAAAATACACATAACAAACAACAGACAAGCAATTCTCACAATAAACATATATATATGTGTGTATATATGATCTCTAAGGACAAATTCTCAGTCTTTTGATGTGAATTTTGAAGAAAGGCATGTTTAAATCCAGTGGAGTGATTTCATCTTATGATAAAGCTCTAGGCACAATTCCAGGTGTCTTTGTACACACTAGAACCGGTTTGTGACATCAGGTGCCTTTGAAAAAATGGGTTCCCTAGAAAAAATCTCATCCCACCTAATTTCAACCCCTTATTATTAGTTATGCTACAGTTATTTTAACTACTTTATATAACTAAGCCTCATGCAGATTCCTCTCGCAAGGTGATAAGTGGCTTGGAGTAGATTTCTGTTCTCCAGGAAAGTCAATTATGCTGAGCTGGATCTTAAGCCAAAAGAAAGACTTGAAAAACATTGTACATTTCTCTTGCTTCTACCTCTGGTCATGTCTTACTGATTGCAATGATTAAAATCTTGGCCAATGATAAACATATTTGAAAACTCTACACAAATTTTACAAGTCTAGAAAGATATTCAAGCTAAGTGACCAGCTCATTTGGTTTTCTGACATTTTCATAATACCTGACCACACGAAAGATCAAGTCTAATCCATTTTCAGATGTATCAACCATCCAGGCTAAGTTGTCTTATACTAATATGTTGCATTATAGGAATTAATGTTTGTAAAACTCATAGCCATCTTTGTATGGTCTACAGAACTATCACAGTTTGCCATCACAATCAGTATATTTCCTCTTCCAAATCAATGTAACCTGCCATGAACTTCATGTCAAAAATCACAACAGGAAAGAAACCAAACTTATTACTTGGGTATCCTTCACCTTTGGCTTCAACCAACCTTTTCCCCCCTTTGTGAAATTTCAGTTTAGCAGTACTTGGTGTTTCTTAATCAACTGTGAAACATCAAGATTTAAAAAATTCTCCATACTTCTGTACTGCTTTGCTGTATGCAAAGCTTATGTTTACAGCAATTTTGACAGGGGAAAAAGCCAAACCAAAACAAAACCCAACTATCCAAAAATCAATGAGCAAGAAGAGTGCAGAATAAATATACAGATTTTCTTTATTTCTCGCTGTATATGAACTCTTTCAGTTGGACCTCACCTTCTTGTAACCACATATTTTTGGTCTCAGTGAGACAGGTTACATTTTTTATACCTTAGTTTATGCATGTACCATGTTAAAGTTTTATAAAGCATTTTGTACATTTCGTTTTTCATCATTTTAATATGCAACAACAATAATGCAAACAAATAGCAACTTTTTCTTCTGAGTTCATGGAAGCATGCCCGTCTTCAAATCAAAAGAAAGATGTCATAGTCTAGTGATATTCCCAGAGAGGATGCATTAGCATTAAAAATAAATGCTATGCGTTCAGATAAAAGCAGAGATAAGTCTATGCAATAAATTCATTTTAGATTCATGTTATTCAGTAATGTGTAAGAAAATGGTTACAAAAAAGCTTTTACCAGATATATATGTATGTATGAGTACACAATGTACTTATTACTTTTAGGAAAAAAGATTTGAATGCTCTTTAGCAAACCTGGATGCAATTAATTTCAAGGAATGTTCTTCTTCTACTAATGAGAAGGGTGGCTAACAGACCACCGGTTAATTTACTAAATAAGGTCCATGTGAAGAACAGCTTAGTAGTATGTGTTCATCTCTTCCAGGAAACTCTTCATTAAGATATATTTAGATACAAATTAGCATGTCAGTGCAGGTTTTTTTATAATAGGTCTTTTTGCACAAGTGTAAGATGTGACTTTGAACATATTTGCTATAATAATAATAGATGAGGAAAAAAAAAATTGAAAAGAAGTTATTGTTTTATCTTTGGCTAGCATTTACTTGTTGTTGTTTAACCCCAGCTGGCAACCAAGTACCACTCAGCCACTCGCTCACTCCCCCCCACCCAGAGGGATGGGGAAAAGAATCGTAAAGGAAGGTAAAACTCAAGGACTGAGATAAGAACAATTTAATAGGTAAAGCAAAAGCCACGCACTTCCCATGGGCAGGCAGGTGTTCAGCCATCCCCAGGACAGCAGGGCTCCACCACATGTAATGGTTACTCAGGAAGACAAACACCATAATGCCAGATGTTCCCCCTTCCTTCTTCTTCCTGCAGTTTATATGCTCAGCATAACGTCCCATGGTATGCAATATCCCTTTGGCTAGTTCAGGCCAGCTGTCCTGGCTGCATCCCTTCCCAATCTCCCGTGCCCCTCCAGCCCTCTCGCTGGCAGGGCCCAAGGAACTGAAAAGTCCTTGACATGGTATAAACATTATCCAGCAACAACTAAAACCACCAGCGTGCCATCAACATTATTCCCACAGGAAATCCAAATCACAGCACTGCACCAGCTACTAAGAAGAAAATTAACTTTACCCCAGCTGAAACCAGGACATTACTGTAACCCAGTAAATACGACTTTCTGCCATTTCTAGTAATGGTTTTAGGTTTTAGGCTCTGCTCTGAGCTTACCTGGGCCGGTGCTGGGCTGGGCTGGTTTCAGCGCCTGCGCTGGAGCCACGTGCCTGTTGCCCCCCTGCCCGAGCCTGGGCCTGGGTCTGGGCCTGAGCCTGAGCCCGAGCCTGAGCCCGAGCCTGAGCCCGAGCCCGAGCCTGAGCCTAAGCCTGAGCCCGAGCCTGAGCCTGAGCTCTGCCAGCGCCTCCCTGGGAATGTCTGAGCATGGGGAAAGTGTGGGGGTTGCACTCATCCCTCAGCTGGAAGCAGCCAGAAGGCAGCAGTAAGGAAACATTCACAAATAAATCCAAGTTTACCAAACTGAGGAGGAAGGGCCCACCCCACTATACACAGAAATCTCACACACACTTCATAAATAACCTGTTCCTCCTGGTGAAGACTTGGTGATGTACCGACTCATTAAAACCTTGCCATTCTGCAGCTCACAAGGCATACTGAAGTGCTGACCGTAGATCCCAAAGGAACCTGTCATGGTTTAACCCTGGCCAGCAACCAAGCACCACACAGCCGCTTGCTCACTCCCTCTCACCCAGAGGGATGGGGAGGAGGATCGGAAAAGAATGTAAAAGTCAAGGGTTGAGAGAAGAACAATTTAATAGGTAAAGCAAAAGCCGCGCACGCAAGCAAAGCAAAGCAAGGAATTCGTTCACTACTTCCCATGGGCAGGCAGGTGTTCGGCCATCCCCAGGACAGCAGGGCTCCATCACGCGTAACGGTTACTTGGGAAG
>JAVJGI010000060.1:88539744-88582197 GCA_035590275.1 Ibycter americanus
TACATCATGGGGCATCTCAGAACTGAAAACCAGCAAGAGATATTAACGGGCCTGCTATTTAGTAACAGCAAGAATGTGCTGTTCTATAAATGTTTTTTCCCCCACCTTTTAAATTGAGCCCTCAGTATGCCCTTGATAAATGAAAAATACTTCTGGCATGAGGAGACCAACAGGCAGCCCCTCAGATATTTTGTATGATAATTGCCACAGCAAGCCTTTCTGCAACAGAATGATGACCAAAATCTGAAAACAGTTTTATAAACAAAATTTTATAATAGTATTTGACAACTTTTTTTTTTTTTTAACACCTCACAAGAACCATTTACCTTTGTTAGATGGTTGTCTCCATGGGGGAAAAAAGGAAAGTCCAGGTCTAGAACTCCATCATTCTTCTTTTGAAGCTATTTTAGATTAATAGGACCCTGGTGATTTCATGTAATTTACCAACCAGCCACCGCTAACTTCATAAGAATTTTTCCCTGAGGGACTGTAGGATGCTGAACTGCTAAGCCTGAGCACTGGCACTATGTTGCTAAGTGGATGAAAGTGGTAGAATTAGATGAGAGCATTTTCAACACCATTTGGTCCTTGCTGTTTTGCAACAAGAATCCCTGTTGTTCCCAGTGTGTGAGATCATGGAGAGAGAAGATACATACTTACATACTTAGAGAGTTACCTTCTCATTCATGAGCCGGTGTGACTGCCTGCATTTAAATCTGAAGAGAAAGCACTCATCAGCTACAACATTTTAGTCATATAAAAGCTTGCAGAAGTGGTGAAAAAGCAAGATGGATTTTAACTTTCTGACTTACATGGCAGGGAACATTAAAAAAAAAAAAAAAAAGAAGAATGAGAAATTGTTATAACGGATGTGCATCTATAGGTTTATTAATATAATAATTCAGAAAGAAATTGGATGTATTTAATATAAAGTAGTGGGCATTTCAAGGACAATCTTATGTGACCCTTGGGATTAATTCTTTTTTAAAATACCAATTATTGTTTGAATTGCAGCAAGAAAAGGTTTACATATATCATCAATTTAATATGCAGTCTTCTATCAGAAAGCAATCAAGGAGCACTTGTAATTAAGTAAATCCTCTTGGATTTTAAGGTCCCCTCCCCATTCCTTTTCAGTTCGTTTTAAAGTGAGCTGTTACTCTTATGTCATAGACAAAGCAGCTGTATACCTCTTTGAGTTCAGCATGCAATGTCAGACATGCTGTCATGTATAGTAAGAAGGAATCATTGAGTGTTCATGTATTTCATAAAATATAATCCCAACCCAAATAAAATAGCACAATGGTTTTAAACCTGTTCAATTCATAAAATGTCACCTTTGGCACTTGAGATCAAAATAATCTAATGAATTCTTTACCATTCTAATGCAGAGCCATTATCTTCAATGGTATATCAGCTGCTGAAGAAGTCACAGTAGACATGTTTTAAGTGTTCATAAATTCTAGAAGACACTGACAATTTGCAAATGTTATAAATAATATTTGGAAAAAAAGCTTCAGGAAGATGTCTGTTCCTTCTCTGTCAGAAATGCAAAGTAGGTGAGCCTTTGATCCCTTATAAACTGTAGTAGTTGTGTACAAAAAGACAAAAGAACCCTGTTCTTTAAGGAACAGTGGCAAATTATTGAGTGTGGCTTTATTCTAGCTGTTTTCTGTGAGCTATATCATTGATCTCAGTCATTAGTATCTAGGCTTGTAAAAGTTAATTACTTTATTACGGTGAAGTAAATACCCACTGGTCAAGGTTTTTAAGATTAGAGCAGTATTGTCACTTTTTCACAGCTCGAGTAGCATTGTTAAACAGAATATTCCAGAATTTTATTTTAGGTTCATACAAAATAACTTCATGAAACTAGATCCTTTCCAGCTACTCCTTAACAATATTTTTTTTTTTTTTCCCCACCAGAGGAAGCAATTTCTCATTAGGGAGCTAAATCATCAAGTGTCCAGATTAAGAATAAATAGCATAAAAGTTCTTCTGCATTTCTCATTTCACCTCTTTCAGTTTTCCGTCAGTAATTTCAGTCTAAAGATACTTTGTGATACATCATGGGGCATCTCAGAACTGAAAACCAGCAAGAGATATTAACGGGCCTGCTATTTAGTAACAGCAAGAATGTACTGTTCTATAAATGTTTTTTCCCCCACCTTTTAAATTGAGCCCTCAGTATGCCCTTGATAAATGAAAAATACCTCTGGCATGAGGAGACCAACAGGCAGCCCCTCAGATATTTAAAATGTTAATTACATTGTTACTGTGAAGTAAATACCCACAGGTTAGGGTTTATAAATGTGACTTCCTTAAATTAGGGTCCTTTATCTTTATTTGGGGTCTATAAAATTTCAAAATTTCAAAATTCTTACTGAAGTCACAATGGCTATATCACCACTGCTGTCCTACATAATTCTTCTCATTAATGTTTCTCATTCCTTGATACCACTAGAAATAACCCACACTGCTATTTGATTAGGATTTTTGCTCAGGATCTGTGGTGCAATTCTACAGCATGTGACCTTTTATTTTTTAATCGTATGTCTGTGCCATGTTAATGTTGGGAGTCCCTGAAGTAGAACAAAGAAGACATTGTGTGGAACACATTATGTAAGTACATGCAGGTTAGAAACGGAAGCAAGTTCACATCAGCTTATTGAACAGAAGTCTTTGCCACCATGATTTATAGCTTTAGAATTGAACTCTATAGATCATCTCAATTTCTGTAGCTGTGCAGTTCAAAGTTTTACAGGTCTCTTGTGGAAAGACAGACATAACCCCTTAGGTCTGTGCAGCTGAGACATTGATATGTTTCTTGTTAAGACAAATGACCCTGGGATACAAATGAAAATGAGATGTAACTGCCCATCTCAAGAGGTTATCTCAATGCTTACAATGTGAAATAGAATTCTAAAAAGATTTGTTCCACTAAAAAATAACAGCAAAATTATCAGTGGATATACTTTAATCAATTCATAACATATGCAAAACAATTTATTAAAAACAATGCTGAAGGTCGAAGTGATGGAAGGAGCCTTCTCTTTCAGGCTAGGGGAAAAACCATCCATGACATTACCCTGAAAAAGTCACAACTCCAGTGTCACACGCTCATCTAGACCTGGAAACCATGTGCATGTATACTGGAGCTGGCCTCAATAAGCTGCCATAGCAGGAACATTCAGGATCTCTCAAATTATTCCAAAGGCTCTGCATGCTCCAAGAAACCAAAAATTAGGAAGGTGTACCATTGGCTAGGGCTGCTTTAAATGTCTGTCATTCCAGATGCAAGTTCTGTGATGTACCTTTAAAAAGCTGAAACAAGGCACTCTGAAAATGCCAGTAAAGAATAGTATCTTGCTGAGGTGATTACAGTCACTGCCACCTGCAGCTACTGATATGCCGTGCTGCCCTGTCAGCAGAAGGGAGTGTATCGCACAGTCTTGGCCACCCCAGCTCATTGTCTACTGTCTTAGCTCAACTCCTTGGTCAACAGCACAGTAATCCATGGTAACAGAGCTAAATAAAAGCTTTGTGTCTGCTTAGAAATGTCTCGTAATCAAGTCTCCAAATAGTAAGCATTTGAGAGCTGCTCACATACTTCATTGTTAGACCATTACCCAACAAATTTTTAGAACAGGTCATTTTTCCTCTTTTGTTCTTTTAATAAAGATTAAAAAAAAACCCAAAACCTATGAAGAACTAATCTCTGTGATGTTGAATCCATATATGTGAGCTATAGGGATATTTTTTACCATTGAGAAGTTACTTGTTTTGTCTGGTTGGCCTTGGTAAGATAGCACAGTTTTCTGAGATTAGCTTTCATTTGGATATAATAAATATTACAAATTATATTTATTCATTTGCTCTCCATAGCTGCCATGTTTCAGGTAAGGATCCAGGAATGCCATGATTTACATGCATGGTCTAATTTCTGTATAGTGCCTTTCATTAGAATTATTAACTTAAACCCAATGATAAAAAAGATAGCATAGCTTTCCCCTATATGTGGTCTCTGGACCAGTCCTACCCACACTAAGGTCAATGTCAAAATTCCTGTTGATTTTCCTGGGAGAAAGATGGCCCCCATTTACTGCACACTCAAGACCCTAAAGGCTCTTTTAAAGCCTGCAATAAACCAAGCCCCTGTTGTACTGTGGCTGATTAATTCTGTTGGAATTGTTCCCTGAGTAGCACTACATTGCAAAACATTTATTTTTTTTTTCATTTCAATTTCTTTTTTCTCATACCATTTTATTGCTTTTAAACTATTCCCTTCATCTTTCACAATCAGCCTCAATGTCTTCTTAGGCTAGCACACAAATTTACTGAGAGGGCAAGCAGAAGACAATGAAACAAGGGCAAACAGAGGAGTAGAAAATGACAATTATTGGGAAAGGAGATGTGATTTCAAATAGTTCTACGAAGTTATTCAAATGCCTATACTTTCATTTTTGTAAGGCTCTTGACACTAAACACTTCAGCTAGCTGAATCTTATGGTAGTCTCAGTTTTTAGTAGCTTAATACATCTAAAAGTTAATATCATTTCCCCTGAGAGGGAGAAACCAAAAAACCTAGAGATAAATCACTGAAGTTTGAAATTAATTAGAATTTTTAGTTCTTTCAGCAAACAAAAGTAACCTGCAAATACATTTTGCCAAGCAAAATATTTATTTTTTTGTTTGCATCATCAAAAATTTTAATACTTTTTTTCTGTTCTAATTCCATTTCAAAACAGAAAATGAGAAAGCTTTGCTTCAAAAGATATTGGGAAAAAAACTATTACAACATTTCAAACACACAATTTTTCTTTGTGTTTCCCTGATATAAAGGTAGTCATTAGACTATCCAGATTCTTGAAGTATTTTACTTTCCATAGAAATACATATTTAAACTAGTTTAATATTAGCCAAAACATGCTTCCTTAGCTATACTGATAGTATCAAAGACAACAAAGAACTCATATATACACAGGCATGTAACTGTATATACGCAAATGTGCAATTGTAGGACTGCATGTGTGTTGTGTATGTATTTACCTTCCATACCCCCTAATGTTCTTTCTTTTGCAGTTCATAGCACCATCTGCAAATTGTCCTCCAAATATACAGTATGTAACAAGACATAGCTGTCAATTCACTTTTCCAAGTGCTCTGAAAAGGGCAATGAGTACTGGAGAGAGAGTAAACTTGAAATGCCTAAATTCCTTTGAAGGAAAGTAACTGAAAGGATTTGGCAGTACGTTCCTGATTAGACCTCTTCACCTGAACCCATTTTTCATTCTCCTTCTCTTGGCATCACCTTTTATTGTAAGGGGATAGGTTTGTGCAGGCTTTGTAGAGCCAGTGAATAACTAAGGCAAGCTGTGCAGCTACTGTGAAGTGTACAAAAGTATACTCTACTAATGAAATCAAACTATGGCTCCTTATGGGATTAGCTGGATGATACTTAAGCCCTCCCTGCTTAAATGACACAAACCTGTCAGCAGCTCCAGCTTGCCATTTTTAAAGTGGTGGTGTTTGTAGCATATAGTTGCAGAGCTTGATCCTTTTGTGACACACATTGGTTTCTTGTCTGTATCAGGGATCAGCGATCCGGATCACTTACTCTGAAATGCACACGGTATCGACACTTGCAATAATTTTTCCAGAGACAGGATAAGACCTGGGAGAGATGGTTAGTAAAAGATATCACAAAACAAAGCCACACAACTGGAATGTCACAAAGCATTCCACAACTGCATGAAATATAGCTTTGCTTATAATGGTGCTGTCTGGCAGAATAAGATTGCATGTTACAGTGAGAGTATTTCAGAAGGTTTCTATCAGTTCTGTGTTAGATCATCTGCACTTGCTCATGCACTGTGCTCCATTAAAACGTGTTCCAAAAGGGGAGCCAAAGCTTTTGCAAATACACCTTAGTTTAGCTGCAAATGCAGGAATGGGACCTGTGTGTCACTGCTCCACATGAGACACTTAACTTGAAACCACTGTGACTGAGAAGAGGTGAAACTACCAGGCCAAAATCCTCCAAAAGATTCCCCCCATCCTGAAGTCTGTCACTGCCACAAGCTAATGCATTAACCAATGGCATACTTTTGTTAAGTCCATGAAAAACAGAAGCCATTGCCTTGAATTTTTTCATTGACTTTATGGGATATTAGATTAGACCCCTTAGGACCTGAAAGGTTGATAGTTTCAGCTGTCATAAGTTGTAGAAATGCCTTAAGAAGAGTTAAAATGTTAATAGCAACTGGAGTTTTTTAGGCATTTTTCATTCTTCAAAACATTTCATAGTCTTGATATGTCCACTAAAAGATCTAGTAAGCTTTTTTTTTTTTTTATCTATTGCATCTGTTTGCACTTCAAATTAATTTCTTCTTTAAAGGAAAAGGTTCTGAAAAATGAATTATATTTTATGAAACAAACCCTGATATCACTCATTTACATCACTTAGGAAAGTCATATGCAACTGGATTCAATGGACCTGAGAGGAAAAAGTGTCAATGTTTTCCTTTCCTTTATCAGGCTGCAACAATTTTCCAGGTTTCTGTAAATACAAAACTGTCTTGCGCTTCCTCATGTAATGTCCATGTATTATCTTCAAAGATTAAGAAGAAATGTCCTGAAACTGTCAGTAATCTACAGAAAGTACTGTCACCACCTACAAGTGTATTTCATATGATCACATGATGTATCAGCAACCAGGCTGGACAGTTATATCACAATTTACATAAATACGGTCACATAATGCAACTTCTTTAATTTACTTGAATATTTGAAAGCTCGTTGAGGTTATGTGCAAGCAACAAATTAAAAAAACCTACTTTGAATCTCTAAAATCTCAAGGATTAATTATCTTTTTTTTTGTGATTTCTATTTTAAAAATTTTAATAACAAAGGAACAGTAAAGCAAGCCGTTGTTGCAAAGCATCTGAAAACACAAGGTAAAAAATAATGTGATGCTTTGGGGGGGACTGGTCTGATAAAAAGCCACACAAGTTTAGTTTTGGGAATCCTTCCCATCATTACAATTTACTTACCTTAATGAGTTAGTGCATTCTATCTTCAAGGTTCCAGAGCTCAATGTTCTGTGATTAGCGCAACTTCCTTGTACATGTAAAGGGGCTGAACACATAAATCATTTGTAGCAGGCTACAAGACTATTGACATATGCATTGTTAGCCATGACAGGACGGGCCCTAGCAGGGGTGATACACAGTAGGCAGCACACTACAGCACTGAATAATGTAAACCTGAGTAAATTGAAAATAGTGCTAGAATTCAAACTAATTTAATGCAACAAAATACAGCTGTGGTATAGGCTGGGCATAGCCCATCTTTTGGAAGACTCATCAGCAACAAACAAAATTACAGTGATCATGATTATTACTTAACCTTTGATCTGTTAGTATTCATATCACAGCTCAATGACATATGCCCAAAATAGATATTAAGCTCTGACTTGCCAAGAACACCTGAGGGAAGTTGAAAACTGTCTGTTGTTTTTTGCTATATAGGTAACTGCAATTAAAGTGCTGCTTCAAACTGTGTGAATACTTGAACTGTATTTCAAGATTGTTTCTGACAAGCTACAGAACCTAAAAAATGGGAGTGCATCACTGTGGAGAGAGAGAGAGAGGAAGGAACAAACAATTTTTCTCTTCTCCTCTATCAGAAACGTTCCTGCCTACCCATGACAACTACGTGCATCATGGACAAATCCATAACACATGACCTGGCCTCAGATTTTGCAGCCAAACAGAATTCAGTATTATATTCCCATCATTGACCTTAACAGAAGGTATGTCCATGGGTATGCAGTATGACATTGATGGTATTGCTAGAGAATGGGGAATCTTAAAAAGATTTGTTAAGATGATTTAGTCATGCTTGTCAAATCTTAGGCATCTCTGACTCATTTCATTCTTTTTATATTTTTACATTGAATGCTAGGATGTTTCATATTGAGTGTAAGGATGGAAGACTGAATAGTAGTATCTGAATTCAACCTTGTGCAAGATGGCACAACCTTGTGGAGGCTGGCAATGTCTACGGGACAATGAATATGTATGTGTGTCAGCTCTTCAGTGTTGGTCAAGTGTGACTGTAAAACCTGTCCTAAAATTTTCAGAACTAATCTGAGCAGGCACAAAATTATGGGGAAAAGCATACTAAGAACTAAGCAGAACTGTAATCCCTTGGAACATTGCCACAAGGAACAGATCTTTGATAATTCATATAAGGATAGGAACATTTTGTTTTGGCAGTTAATTTGTGTGGTGGTAGGAGAAATTGTATTCAATATCTTCCAAGTTATTGGCTGTTGAAACAGAAATTTTTCCACACATCAATGTTTTTAGATGCTATCAGAAATTAACAGTTTAGCAACACAAGGTAAAAAGAAAATGTTGAATCTGCTTAGTATAAGCCTTACTATATTAATTCCACAGAATTTTCATCAGCCAGTCTTTCTGACAGAAGAAATCCTGCCACATATAAGCAGCATAGGGGAAGAAATTACTATGCTCGTACAGAAATGATTTTCACATACTTTAGCATACGTTAGCTTTCCCCATGAGCCTGTCTTTATTACAGCAAGATAGATAATAAACAGACACCCTTTCAGCCTTACTCAAAAATTATAAAAAATTGTTTTAATCAAAATCAGCCTTCCATAACTACAGAAGGAGTATGAATGAGTGTGGTGGGTTAACCTTGGCCAGCTGCCATTCTTCCGCTCCCCTTTCTCAGTAGGACAGGAGAGGAAAAAAAGGTGAAAAAGCTCATGGGTTGAGATAAGGACAGGGAGATCACTCACAAATTACTATTACAGGAAAAACAGACCTGACCTGGGGAAATAAATTTAATTTATTGTCAATTAAAAATAGAGTAGGATAGTGAGAAACAAAGACAGAATTAAAAACACCTGCTCCCGACCCGCTCTTCTGTTCAAACTCAACTTCATTCCTAACTCTTCAACTTCTTCACCCCAGGCGGTGCAGGCAGGTGGGGAATGGGGGTTGTAGTCAGTTCAAATCCCTTTGTCTCTGCCTCTTCTTTCTCCTCACACTTTTCCCCTGCTCCAGTATGGGGTCCCCACCCATGGGATACAGTCCTTCACGAACTTCTCCAACGTGGATCCTTCCCACAGGCTGCAGTTCCTCACAAACTGCTGCAGCAGGGGTTCTTTCTACGGTGCGCAGTTCTTCAGGAACAGTGTGGGTCTCCCGCAGGGCCACAGCTCCTGCCAAAAAACCTGCTTCTGTGTGGGGTCTTCCAAGGGCTGCAGGGGACAACCTGCTTCACTATGGTCTTCTCCACAGGTTGCAAGGGAACCTCTGCTCCAGCATTTGGAGCACCTCCTCCTTTCCTTCTTCACTGACCCTGGAGTTTGCAGGGCTGTTTCTCTCACTTTTCTCTCACTCCTCTCTCTCACAGCTGCTGCACAGCATGTTTCACCCTTTCTTAAATATGTTATCACAGAGGGGCCACCAGCTTGGCTGATGGGTTCCCTTATGTCCAGTTGTGGGTCCATTTTGGAGCTGGCTGGAACCAGCTGTGCCCAGCATGGGGCAGCCCCTGGCCTCCTCTCCCAGAGGGCACTCCTGCAGCATACCCTGCTACTAAAACCTTGACATGGCAAGCCAGTACAAGGAGTTTAACAGCTGAAGACAATATGAGTCGTTTCACTGAAGCCTGTGTGAACTTCTGCAGATTTAGAGCTTTGATGTAAAAGCATCAGTAAACCTGGCAGTAGCAACAGCAGCAGCCAATTTTTGTGGGGAGGAGATTGTCTAAGATGCTATTAGTAAAATAAAAATTATTATTATGGAAGTATTTCCTTGATTTATTATTTTCAGAGAGAAAGAAAAACATAAACCAGGACATGACAAAATGTAAATTGCTTTTATTGTATTAGCTAGCAGTATGCATCACATCTTGTAGGCTTTTACTTCCCTTGCAGCAATGAAAAAAAAAAAAAAAAAGGAAAACCCATTGTCAAAAAAAGCCGCAACCAGAAATGTAAATAAAAATATCTGAGGTACGGATAAAGAACTACAGCCTGTCTTACACACCACACAATCGATATAAAAGAATCATCCACTTAATATAAACGCTTTTTTTTAATAATAGAGTGTTCAGCATCTTTGGGAACACTTTGGAGTAGCTGTTTAAAGATAAAAGGTTGTAGAAAAGAAGGATGTTTTGTCAGATTTCACAGAAGCACAGATACACAACCAATATTTATCTGAATACTCAAAACTGTTGCTTACATTTCTACTTTCCTTCAGTAATTCATACTCCTGATGCTGCCCCTAGCAAACAATAACTTTCCTGAGGTAGTTCCAATACAATCTATATGGATATAAGTGCACAATCCCTTACTCCAAAAAAATAATCATATGGCTTGAGATTGTATTGTTGTAGAACAACTTATATATGAAGAATGACTTATAGAACTCATGGCAAAGAGGCTATTGTTCAGTTTTCCAGTCACCCAGAGCAGTCATATGATTTTATAAAAAATTTAGCAGCCATTTACTTTAGATTAAGAAAAAGCAAGAATACAAAGTTTCCATCAGAAGCAAGTATCTACTCTGGAACTACCAGTTTTTTATTTGCTTTGAGAGCAAAAAGGCCAATAGTTGCTAAAGCATTAAGTTCTGTGTTTGTTTTTGAATCAGTTAGAATAAAGACTGACTTCCACACTGCAATTTTAGTTGCGAAAATGACAGTACTCTATGAAATATTACAAATACTCTGAAATTTTCCCTCTAAAAAATACACCAGATATACAACCCTGCCTTCTTATTCTTGAAGAATAAAAATTCAGGGTAGAGCATCCGAAAGTGCTATTAAACAAATAGTTGGGTAACATTGGACAGTACGGAACCATACCTATGGATAATTTTCTGGGACATGCAGGTATAAGGGTACTTCTGTAAACCTAGTGAAACCTCCCTGGATTTTACCTGTGCATATCTCATTAGCCAGGTGTCTGCTTTCAACAGATGGTAGGAGGTAATTTCGCATAAAGCCTCTAATGCTGTCCTTCTCATGCAAGCATCAAATGGAGTAGAGAATCACACTCAAAGGATAAGAGAAAAAAGTTAGTCTCCAACTGTCATTGTCAAACTAAACAAAATCACATCAAAGAGTATAAAGCAAAAAACCTGTGAGGCAGATATTGGATGTAGCTGCATTCAACAGAAAATTGGTGGTAGACATGGAAGCAAAGAGATTATAATTGTGATGTTTCACTGGTCTATATTCAGTTGCAACTACATTGTTTTCTCTTTTTGTTTTATATTTCCTCCTTGACAAAGAGATAAAATGGGAGATAGGACAAGAAAGGGAGAGAAAAAAATGTATTTCTACTGCATTTCTTGCACTTCTTAATTTCTCTTCTTTCATTTCTGGCTGTTTGGGATAGGTATTCAGCTAGTGATATGCCCCAGTTTCATTAAGGTCAGATGATCAACAACACCTTACACCAGCTTTGAATCTGGCCTGTCACATAGTATGACATATAAAACATCCCAGCCTTAGTAATTTCTTTCTCCATTTTAGCAGTTGTGTGGGCATTGAGCAATCCAAGCAATATTTAGCTGCTTACAGTCATGTATTGTATTCTCTCTCCTTCTTCTTGTCTGAAAGAAATGTGGTTTTTTTGAATGCTTCATAAAAGTAAAATATTTCAAAGACAAATGATCTGATACTAGAGATATCAAGGAGAAAATGGAGAAAAAAATCTTTCCTGAAAACACTTTTATTGATGAAATTAGCAATGAATGAGCATCGCTACATTTCTCACAACACACTTTAATGCTTGTTGGTTTTCAGAGGCATGAGAAAGTTTGTGTATTTGATATGAATTTAAATGTAGTGCCTTTGTCAATGAGCTGCACAGGTAATAAGTTCCCTTGGCCAATAGTGTCTGGAAAAATGTCATGTGATACACAACAAGGTCAAGTATTGTTTCTAAAGCAGACATTATTTTAAAGGGTTGTGGTGTTTACCTAGTCATTCTCCCTAACAGCAGAGTCTCTTTCAATGGTAAGAGCTTCAGTTCAGAGAGCTAGGCCATATGAAAGCAAGCAACTCAAAGGATACTGTCTTTTAAATCTGTGCAAGACATAATTCTTATAAGTTACTGTATAAAATGGTGGAAGATTCTACTATGAAAGCTAAGTGATTTATTACATTGATATGGAGCACAGGTGAACATATTTCTTCCTTTTTACTGATACCATTAAGAAGTATTGCTTCATTTATCTTATATATTCTATCTTCATTTATCTTATATGTTTTACCTTCAACTCTGGTTAGCAGGCTGCAATACAAACTTTTAAAAGAAACTTTTGATACTCAAATAATGAGATTCCTTTGTACAAAATACAGTTCAGGAGACTTTGGAATGTTCTTCTTTTCACTCCTCCTGTAGAGAGGATATTAAAAATAAATTATTGAACAATCTTGAAAGAACAGAAACATTAAGACCCGTCTTACTAACTGTTCTCCCTTTTTATATGTAAAAACACTTAAGACCTTTTTAATGTAAAAAAACTTAAAATGCTTTTAGTTGGCAAGCATGTGATATCAGATGAATATGCTTCATACTTCAATGTCTATGCCATTGAATGATGAATTACATTACTTCTTGACATATACAGTGAATGAATCAACCAGAAGGTTAGTAATACAATTAAGCCACGGGGAAAAATAATATAAGGAACATCAAAATGAGAGATAACAGGGTATATTTGAGAAAAGTATCACAAACAAACATCTTTTTAAACGTGAGAAAGCAAATCATTCTCCCCTTGCCTCTCTCAGGATATCAAGAGCTGCAGCCAAGCTCCTCAGGGCAAAACTTCAACACTCAGCGGAGACTGGGTTACATAAGACAAGTGTTTACCAGGCTGAAAGACATTCTCTGTGCAAATTGCTATGAATGGCTTTCAATGAAGTTGCAATTGAGAAAGATGTGTGTGACTATGTTATTATTAGAGTATGTCTACATGTGAGACATACAGAGCTAAGAAATCCAACGGGAAAAAAAAATAAAATTAGTTAATGTAAAGTCTGGTAACTGAAGCAAAATAAATTATAAGATCTGCTTTCTTTTTCTATTTTTCTCACTGGACTCACTGCAAGCTATGCAAATTAATTAAAATCTGATTGTTTCTACTATTGAAGACAAAGTCCCAAAACCCAAAAGTGTGTTTTCAATCGAAAAATGTTTCTCCAGCCATTTTTCTGTGTTGCTTCTGACATTTTAGCAATCCTGTCATTGTGCTTCTAGGTATTCCTGATAGTTCCAACCAATAACAGTCTGTGTGTCTAACAAAATGTTTCTGCTATATAATAGAGTTATCACACAGTTAAGATTGCTCTGAGGAATCAGTTTTTCTCGGAACCACCTCTCATGTGTCTTTTCCTTTCCAGAGAAGTAGGTTTGAATAAACTATACATTTTTTTTCACTTGGATGTGTTATGTAAAATTGTTTATTGGCAGCTAGTCCAAGACTGGAGAGAAGAGCCTTAGTCTAGTTTTTCACAATTGCAAGAAACCTTGTGCACATTTATAATTTCAATTTTCATTTTCATTTCGCTTTTAATTTGAAATGTTTCATGTATTCACACACACATTAGGAGACGCAACATCCCCATACCTATAAAAAAGAGAACCACCATGCTAGAAGGCCAAGTGGCATAAGGGTGCACACAGTTTACCGCACAGAGAAAACTCAAGGGCCTCACCAAGGCCTCTGCTATAGCGGTAAAACTAATACATACAAAACTCCCTAACAATCCCAGCAAGTGGACCATGCCCTCTGCTACAGAGAAAAGCATAAAATCCTGAAGACAGCACAAAACCCAGTTTATCAGAGCAAGAGGGAGGTTTATTCCTCTGATTCAAAATCTAACAACTGTTTTAAACCTAGGAATATGAGCACAGTATACCAAGATAGAGCAAAAATACAGTAAAAAGATTTTTGTACTACTGGGAGCACAACCGTACTTTGGCTAATATCCTAAACCAGTGACACAGAGCCTTCCTTCATTCCTTCATTTCTCAGGACCTTTCTGAAGTCCACCACTGTTTTTAATTGCAGGTTTCTGGGATCTTCTCCTCTTAGCATAGTACCAGGTGATTCTTCAGTTATAAATAACTTTATTTAATTATGAAGTATCTAGGTTGATGGACTATCCACAACTTCTACATACATTTCACTTCAATATCTGCATCACACTCTACATCCACCCTGTGTTACTACCCTAGTTGTGTGCTCCATCTTCCCTTATAGAAAAACAAGCAAAACTTCACAAAAATCAGCACTTCATCTTCAAACTGCTATCTGCTCATGTTTTATTTCTTTGCTTATGGCTCTCCCTTGCTTTCTAGGCTCTGGAGATTGCTGATCATGCGGCTCTCCCCCACCATTAGGCTCAGATTTTATCCAGCAAGAGAAGCAAACTCCAAGGCACTCAGGAACACTTTCTCAGGAACAAGAAAGCTCAATACATAAGAAAAAAATCTACAGACTTCTTAGGTGTTGATATATGTACCAGGGAGTGGAAGGAAAATAAGAGCTTATGGCCAAATGAGCTACAGTCTCTTCATTTACAGTCCAGTACGCATACGTGTGCTCCTGGCTGCACAGCCTGATTAGACTGATGTTGTTGGTCAAGGTGTGGTTCAGTCTTGCCTTGCTGCAAACCAAGCAAGGCCACTGGACAGGAGAAAAGTAGTTTTGTTGGTACCTCAGCCTGAGATACAGACATGAAGAAGCCAACGAGTTCTCATTGGCTTTACCATAAGTGTTAAATAGGATAACGAACTCAGCTGAGCAGGAGTAGAGTTACAGAATCTCATTGTCTGTGTTCTCTCTGCTTGAGAGAAAAAAAAGGAAAACATCATAGAATTAATTCAGCACAGGAAAAAATTCTTGGCTTTCAAATTCTAATTAACCGAGTGTTCCCCTTAACTGAGGAATGATTTCTGTTCTGCAGTGACTTCTAAATGTTACCCATTAAGAAGCTTTTATTTTATTAATGAAGAACAGCTTGTTTACTAGATTGATCTTTCATATACAATGTATTTTAAAAATAGACAGTCACAACTGGCAATGAATTCAGGTGTTTGAAGTAGAAGTAGCATTAATTTCCCAAATCCCACCTACAAAATTTAGAACTAAATGTAGGCCAAAGAATACTTATTGGAAAATCAATTAAAAGAAAACTGACATTTCTTTATTACAGACAAAACTAAGCAGAGCAGTTGTATAAAATACAATAGAAATGTCCCCCACATCATGAATTTAATGCAGATCTGGAAGTACATAGATGAGTAACCTCTACACTGCCATTACTGAGGAACTGTGCCTGTGCTGCAGTTGACTGTAGGATTGTATATTTGTCTGTGCAAAAGAGAGCTAGGAAAAGAGTATGTAAAAAACTATGTATTACCTATTAGTTGTTTAAATTTATAGTTGCTGGAAATACATTTTAATTCCACAGTTCAGAGAAACTGATTGTACTTATTACATCTAAATCACTCCAAGTTTGCTGAGGGCTTTAATTCAAGTGGTATTTAAGCCCATTTCTTTTCTGATGACTGTACAATAGTTTGTCTGGCCAATTTAAAGTGGTAAGTGCTTACAAAGTTACTCCAAAGGTTATTTGTAGTGACATCATTGGAAGTCTGTGTGAAAAAAAAAAAAAGTAACAGGAAATATTTTCAGAAATAGGTCAGCACAAAGACATGTATTTTTTGAACCTGGATATTTTGTGTAAATGTCCATTTTATATAAACTTACATAAGTGAATTTTCCTGAGACATACATACAGTCTTCTTATCTACATTGTGCATATCCTGCTAGATATTATAAAGAAGAATGTTTCCTTTTTTATTATGATTTTGATTTTCTATAAATTGTTTCCACTTTTGGATTCTTCAGGGAAACTTAAAAAAGTTTGAAAAAATGAGCATTAAGTGGGTGCACACTCTGCAAGGATCCTACAGAGCAGACACAGAGAGCAGAGTACATACAGGCTTATCATACTTGCATTCATGTGCTAATACTTGCACATCCAGCTTTTGGGGATTCTAAGGTGGTAGTCTTTATTCTATTCATTATATTCTGTAGGAAATTAATGTAGCAAAACTCAGTGATGTAAGAAAGGGAAAGCAATACTGATTTTAAACAAAACACATTTTAGACTCCTGATGATATTCTTTCAGGGAATTCATTCATTTATACTCTCACACTCAGATATAAATCAAAACGTATAGAATCATAGAATATCTCAAGTTGGAAGGGACACATAAGGATCATCGAGTCCAACTCCCTGCTCTTCACAGGACTGCCTAAAACTAAACGATATGACTGAGTGTCATCCAGACACTCGAACTCTGACAGGCTTGGTGTCCTGACCACTTCCCTGGGGAGCCTGTTCCAGTGAGCGACCACCCTCTCAGTGAAGAACATTTTCCTAATATTCAGTCAGAACTTCCCCTGACTCAGCTTCATTCCATGTCTCAATGTCCTATGTTTGGTCACCACAGGGAGAAGATCAGGGCCTCCAACTCCACTTCCTCCCTTGAGGAAGTTATAGACTGAAGGTCACTCTTCAGCCTTCTCTTCTCCAAGACTGAATAAACCAAGTGACCTCAGCTTCTTCTTGTAAGTCTTACCCTTGAGATCATTCACCACCTTGGTCATCCTCTTCTGGACACACTCTAATGGTTTGATGTCCTTCTTATATTGAGGCACCCAAACCTGCACACAGTGCTCAAGGTGGGGGCACATCAGCAGAGTGCAGAGTGCGACAATCGCCTCCCTCGACCAGCTAGCTGTGCTGTACCTGATGCACCTCAGGACACAGCTAAACCATTTTGCTGCCAGGGCACACTTTTGACTTGTATTCAACTTGCCATCGACCCAAACCCCCAGATCTCTTTCTGCAGCGCTTCTGTCCAGCCCCTTGTCCCCCAGTTTGTACATATAACAGGATTGCCCTGTGCCAGGTGGAGAATCCGGAACTTGCTCTTGTTAAATTTCATATGGTTGGTGACTGCTGAGCTCTCTAGTCTATCCAGATGTCTCTGTTAGGCCTCTCTGCCCTTAAGGGAATCCACAGCTCCTCCCAGTTTAGTATCATTGGCAAAATTACTTAACATACTTTCTATTCCTGTGTCCAAATCATTTATAAAAATATTAAAGAGGACTGGCCCTAAAACTGAGCCTTGGGGAATCCCACTGGTGACTGGCCACTAGTCTGATGTAACCTCATTTGCTATAACCCTCTGAGTGCAACCCATCAGCCAGTTGCTCACCCAACATATTATGCACTTGTTTATCTGTGTGCTGGACAGTTTATTCAGAAGGATAATGTAAGAGACAATACCAAAAGCTTTGCCAAAATCCAAACCCGCTACATCTACTGGCTTCCTTTGGTCAACTGGATGTGTGACCTTGAAATAAAAAGAAATTAAATTGGTTAAACAGGGCTTTCTCCTTCTGAACCCCTGCTGGTATATGACCTGTGACTGCATTGTCTCTCAAGTGTTTTTCAATAAATCTCAGAATTACCTTCTCCATAGTTCTACCAGGCACTGAAGTGCGACTGACAGGCCTGTAATTACCAGTGTCTTCCTTCCTAGCCTTTTTGAAAACTGCGACATCATTGGCCAGCATCCAGTCAACTGAGACCTCTCCAGATTCCCAAGACTGTTGAAAAATAATGGAGAGAGGTCCTGCAATAACATTGGCCAGCTCTTTCAGTATCCTGGGACAAATGCTATCAGGCTCCTAGATTTGCATGCATCCAGCTGGAGCAGCAAGTCTCAAACAAGTTCAGAGTTGGCTGGGAGTTTATCATCCCTCCCAGTCACGATATTCCAACACAGGGCTTTGGGGATCCCAGGGCCTATCGTTGGTGTTGAAGACAGAGGCAAAGATGGCATTAAATGTGTCTGCTATGAACCTGGCTCCCATGATCTTGCCCACCCCCAGCGTACTGGCAAGGGTAGGATGTTGGAGAGAGAGCCTTCATGCTGTGTGAGCCCTGCTCAGCAGTAGCCAAAACCCTGGTGTGTTATCACCACCTTTCTGTCTGATACAAAGCACAGCACTGTGAGGGCTGCTATGGGGAAAATTAATACCATCTCAGCCAGACCCAATACACACCTCCTGTTCTAAAATATTAAGACCCAGTATTACTTGCACATTCTTCCTACACTGAGATCAGTTCATCAGTTTGCCTTTGATATGACTCTCTTCTGGGACAGAGAGGAGATTGCTCAAAGTTAATCATGTAATTGAGAGCTTTATTGAATCAGAGCTCTAGACTTATTTTCCTTTTGCATCAGAAAATGCATGGATTTAAGTTTATTTTCCACTTAGAATACTTCTGCTTCCATTACATGAGAATTCAAGTAGTTAATTATTAGTAAAACAGTAACGCTGCCACTGGCTGTTACAAGTATTTGTGCCCAGCTCCTGCAGTACATGAACATGAGTAGCAGCTATTTTTTGCTGCCAGAGGTGAGTGGAAAACATAAAAAAAAAAGATATTTCCACTATTCTTTATGAAAGACAGCTTGAATATCTATAAAGTTAAATCTCCCACTGTGGAAATTTAAGATCTCGGCTCACTGTAAACGTGGAAAAGCTCCAGAAGTTAACATACTCTTTGGAGGTGAACCCTTCAAGCGGAGCTCTTTGGTATTGACTGTGACATTATCTTGTCAGCATGAACATCCAATATCCAACTCAGGCAATATTTCTCATTAAGTTGTATAGACTATGGACTGCATAAACTCAAACAAATGTGCAGTGTCAGAGCACAGGCAAAGTGCAGCACCTAGTTTTAATAAACCAAAACCAATCAATCTGACAATATCCTCTAATTTTACCTCTGACTCAGTTTATGCTTTATTCCATCCAGCATCACTCTTTTTATCATTACTCTAACTTCTGCTTTTGCAATCTTTCTTTTTTTTCCCAAGTGAGTGGCTTCATAGAGGGTTTGATACTGCTTCACTGAATTCAACAATAATATTCTCATTGTCAGCAATGGTCCAGTATGAAGCTCACCTCTAGCAAAGTAAAATTTTTATTGCCACTGCTCTAAACTCTTAAGGGTTGAATACTCTTCTCTCACTGTATATTTCACATATTAATTCTTGACTAGACTCACAGATTTTAAAGCATAAAGAAATCAGCATGATCAGATAATCTAGTACCTTGCATAGTGTAGAACTCATAATTTCACCTCATTCTTGTAATACATTCAGTACTTTAGCTATACCATCTCTTCCCAAAAGCCATGTTCTCTTGAATGAATGACATCACATAAGGCAGAACATGTCATGGCCTTTGATAAGTTGTTCCAATGGCTCATTGAATCACTAAACAGTTACATTTCAATTTTCAGTATGTTTCATTCATGACGAAGTCACCTCTTAAACCTCTCTCATATAAACCAAAAAGCATGTCTCTGTTAAGGCACGCTGTCAAACCCTGAATATTTTTATATCTCTTTTCTGAACCGATTCCAATCTGTCATCTTTGCTCTGAAGAGCTTCACACAGTCAGTATTCAGGTAATGACCTCACTAATGTAATGTACTGTGGTAATATAATGTCCCTCTTTCTACTCAATAGTCTCTTCCTTATTGAGACTCAATAGACTCAAGCTATTGCCTGCCATAGGAAGTTCAAAATGTTTTCTGATTACTCACTTTTTAAACATATTTGTGCTTTCCTATGATTTTTGGTTGGTTGGTTAGTTGGCTTTGCATTTAACTGTCTTAAAGGGCAAGTGAGTTTCACTGCTGAGTAGAACAGAGTTGTCTGTACGACAGCCAGTATTTGTGTCATCCATTGACTTCACTAGTAATGACTGTATTTTCTTTTACAGACCTTCCAGCTGCTTGAGTGATGTCTCAGAAGTTTCTGAAACTATGCAAAACAGTTCTGGCCTATCCCCTTTTTCTGTTGTTTGCTTGTTTGTTTTTTTTATTATTTTAGTTTGATTAGTCAATACAGAAAAAAAAACCCAACACCAAACCATCCACTAACTTTTCTCATAGAACAATCTTCACCTTTCTTTAATAGAACTCCAACTGGCAGAAAACAAACAAAAACAGAGATACTGTGAAAACAGTTAAGTCAAAAAGAACAAGCGCAGGAAGTTGCAATTACACTGTCACTTTTTAGCATCCTGGATTCAGAGTCTCTGTGTTGAAATGCAGTCAGCATGTTTCAAAAAAAAATGCTGTTTTGAATTTTGTGTCTGACTTTGGTAATAAAGATACCAGATTACACCTTACAGAAAACAGGGCTTCATCCATTCTACTTATTAGTTTTAAGGTATTAAACAGAAACAAATTTCAGGAATCCCGCGTATTCCTTGCACTGAGTTAATCTGCCTTTCCAAACACAGTAGTTTAGGCATTTAACCATGGTTTACCTGACAAAGTCAGAGCCACAGAATTATTTTCAAAACCTTAGCTAAATTCCCCAAAGCCTAGGAGACTATATTCAGTATACGTATATAAAGTGAACATGTCTTTGTGACTGTAAAAGATATGAAAGAAAAATGACATGTAGAGAAATTCATATAGACAAAAAGATGTGTAGAAGCAAAATGATAGGAGGGAAAAACTATAGAAAATAGAGAAGTGGTTTTGAATTATAGCATTAAGAATGAGGGAATATCTATATGGTTTTGTGAAAAAGCTAGACATTGTGTTACATGGGGCTTTCCATTGTAATGGGAAATAATACGGTTGCTAAATAACAGTATGATAGATATTGTTAAACCAGCAGGTCCAGATCATTTTGCCTCCAAATGCTGTAAAGAGTCAGCTGAGGAGATCTCTTGATCACCAGTGATGATTTTCAATAAGTCTTGGAGCACTGGAGCATTTCCAAAGGGCTGGGATGAAACTAATGTTATGCCAATATTTTAAAAGTATAAATGGGACATCTAATTATAGGCCTGTCATCCTGACATTGATCCCAGACAAATTATGGAACAAGGGATAGGGGATTTGATGAATAACCTATTAAAAGAGGATAATATAATTAATGGCAATCAGCATGGGCTTATAGGAAAGACATACTTTTGAACTTGCTTGTAAGCTCATCAGGAAAAGCTATCATTGGACTGATAAGGATGATGCTGATGATCTTGTTTTACTTCTATGGGTCATTTAGTTTCATACTGAATACGTTGATTAACAAAGAAGACATTGCAAACACCAATATATTAAACTGAATAAAAGCTTTGATCACATAGGTTTTAATATACAATCGTATTTAAAGAGTCATCAATGAACATGTGTTTTTCCAATAAAATACCAGGGAGAGTATTTATTTGCAGCCTCAGTAAAACACAGCATTATTACTGAAAAAAATGTGGATAATACAGCAGCTGAAGGAGCGGTAAATGAGGAAAAGGAAGGGTTGCTGACAAGTAATTGGCATCCACCAGACGTCAGGGATACAATAATTTATTTTGTTATAGACAAAGAAAATGATGTATCTAGGAACAACGGCATAAAGAACACTTACGTAATGGGATCTCTATCCTGAGAATTAACTCTAAAACCTTGGGGATGACAAACCATAACATACCACTGCTGGAAAAACCCAATGTAATCCCGACGTGTGCAGCATTCAGCCTCTCTCTCTTGGAATATGAAGTCTGATATATGTATATGTCTGTACTCCTCAATTAAAGAAGGACACTGATATATTGTAAAACAAGTACAAAGAAACATTACAAAATTATTAAAACATTAGGAAAATAAATCTTGCATCTAAACTTAAGGTACTGCTTTAAATATTCTGATCCAGCAGTTTCTTTTGCCTCCTTTAGCATAGAGGGCATAAAAACAATGCTGGTAGGAGGACGCAGCCTTCATGACTATCCCCAAGGAGTTCAATCTGTTTAAGAATTACAAAAGAAGGTGAAGGATTCATTTGACCATAAACTGTTGGTATTTACATTCAGAACAGAAATATGCCAGTGGAAAAATGTGATAACCAGAATCTACTCACCAGAGAGTGAATCTTCCTTTCCCCACTCTCCCCCACCGTAAAATCAGACACTAATTCTAACAGAAAGTGCAGTTAAATCATTAGCTGTGAGCCTGTTTGACTGCAATCATTGCCCATACTAGCTGACCTCCACGAGTCAGCACTGATACATTATTCCCACAGACTTTGCTCTTGCTGTTTACTGTCTTTCATGGTTCCTATTGAATTCAACAGCATTTATGAGATTTATGGTTGATTCCCCATTCACAAAGAGTTCTAATTGAGATGAAATTATTTTCCAAAAATCAGTTCAAAGAAGAATTAATTCAGGAAAATGTTGTGCCTTGTGTTACATGAGATATCAAATGAAATGATGACCTCACATCACTTATGGTTTAGCAGCCTCCTGAAAAAAAGGCCTCTGATTAAACTGAGAGATCTCTAGCTTTTGTTAAAGCATGCCAGTTCTGACAGAAGACAAAGAAATGGCTTTGAAGAAGGTACGAAAGCAAGTAGAAAGTCGGCAGATTTGCAAGATACCAGCAGTCTAATTTTACTGATGTCCTCAAGTTAGGTAATTTGCCCCAAATTGCACAAGATAGCATTGTGTGTCTTCTGGCCTGAGCACTCAGGGGAGTAAGAGAATGCACACAGTTCTCATGTTCCTGCACAGTTACAGATGTACATTCAAGGTCTCTGCTATACCCCCATCCAGTAAAGGTGTATAGCAATAGACAGGGAATAGATGGAATTCCGTAAATAATTTCCCTGGCCTTGTTACCATATTACTTACCAAAAGGGGCAAAAAAAAAAAACCCCACCAAGAATCTGCAGAATAATCTGTAGCCAGCAGCAAAAGAAGTAGCACAGATTACTTCTCTGGACAGCAGAAAGTAATACTGCAATGTGTAGAGTCATAGTTTGCTTCTCAGTTTAGCTGGCTTTCATTCAGCTTGCAATAAATCTGCCTTTCTTTGGAACAGAGCACAAAAAGTATTATATTCCAAATTCTGGTGGTTTGGGTTTGGGGTTTTTTTATTATTATTTCTACAGAATACTACGTATTTCTGTATTTTGAGAAATAAAGAACATGTGTTCTTTTGTTTAAAAAGTCATGCTTTGAAATGCTTCAGTTTCACTTGCCTGCTTATATAACAGCCTATTTTGAACTTCTGCTTTTGAAGACTTCAGGTCTTCTAGTCTACACTAAAATACACAACTGTTTGACAGCATTCCTAGCCCATTCTAAGGAACTTCTGTGAATCAAAACTGAGATATTACAACCATAGAATTTTACTTTACTGGATGTTATCTATACCAGTTTCCACTGAATTCAATATGATGCTAACCAAAGCTGTCAAGCAGCAATGTCAAGGAGAGATATGATTCCATAATACTGACTAATTCAGGATTCTTATGCACAGCAGACAAAACAGTAGTTGAAGAAATAGCTACTTCTTTCAATGCTAAGTGTTCAGTTGCTGTCCTTTGAATGTGAAAACAATAGCAATCTATCATCTAAACCAAAGAAATCTTGAAAAATAAAGAGATTTGGAAAACCAAGCTTAGTACAAAACTTTGAGTTGGCTTTGCAGCTCCAATGTGGTACCACCAATTTAAAGTAAAGTTAAGTCCATGCAAATATATAGAGGCTTTTCAAGTAAGGAATGCTATTTTTCAAAGAGAGCAATTAATAAAAGTCTTATTTATGAAATACTTCATAAAACTCCTTAAATACTGTTACTGAAATCTGGTAGGTTTCCCCCAGTAAGCACATGTAAGAATACAACTTCCCAAAAATGCAATGCCCAAATTAAATTTTCACTGGAGAATGAATTTATAACAAGCTTAACGTGCCTTATGTTGCTATAAACTGATTGACAAAAAGCAGTAAAATCACTGTGA
Organism: Ibycter americanus; assembly: GCA_035590275.1. Classification (NCBI taxonomy): domain Eukaryota; kingdom Metazoa; phylum Chordata; class Aves; order Falconiformes; family Falconidae; genus Ibycter; species Ibycter americanus. Next base: position 88,563,719 of record JAVJGI010000060.1, read on the forward strand.
ATGTAACAAATTACCTGGTTCCTAACTATTTCGCAGACATACACTGCCAAGGTACTGAAGTGTGAAAGTAGTGAAGCACTTGTGCGATATGCAGGTATTGTGAATATGTTTATGACTAAAAGATGATCCTAGTAATGATAACTTGAAGCTCATACTATAATAAATGCTCATTTACATCAGGTGATAAGGATTACAGTTTTAATGCTACAGGTATGTGTTTTGATCCATCCAGGCTAACAGCATCTGTATGGAAATAGCCAATGTAGCCATCCACTAGAGTGGAAACAGTTTATTTTCTGTTGAGAGGGCTGAGGTTAGGATGGGATTTATTTTATCTTATTTTAGTTTATTTTATTTATTTTTTTAACATAAGCCTTATCTCAGTTCTGGCACACAGTCAGAACACTAAGCCATGGAATACATTTAGAGAATAGAATAGAACAGAACAGAACACAACACAACAGAACAGAATCGAATAGAATAGAATAGTTCAGTTGGAAGGGATCTACAATGATCACCAAGTCCAGCTGTAATATTTTGGTTATATATTTTACAGGTCCTAAGCCTGTTATTATGCTGATATGTTGACTGCAAAATTATAAGATGGGTAAATATTATGCATACTTTAAAATGACACAGTAAAATTATGAAACAGGAAAACACATCTAAGGCTAAAGCTTGGTACTGATCACAAAGTATCTGTTTGGATAGTAAGGGCCACCTGCTCATGAATGTAGACAGATCGTGATCATATTCAAGGAAATGTCAATGATGATTATTAGTAAACAAAAACCAGTGGTATTCTTACAGGAAGAACTTCAGTGAAGTTTGGTTTTTTATTTTAAGGGGATCATTCTGGAAGATGTAGGTTCTCCATCCTGTCAGCAACAGGACAGTGAGAATACTTGATATTCACAGACTACCCAGTGAAGTTACCTTCTCATCAGGCTAGGAAAATCAATCTACACCTGTCCTAGGAGGCTTGCATCATGGGCCACCTGTGTTCAAGAAACAATATTACTTACCTCCATCCCTTCAGCATGCCAGGATTGCCAGGACAACCTCCTTCTTGCTATGTCCTCACTAGCATGGGCCCAGAACCAGGAAAAAGAAGGTCTGTGAGAAGGCTGAGGTACCCGGTAGGTAATGAGTAAGCTCTGGGAGTTTAGATTGGGCAGTCTGGCTGTTCTTCATGAACCAACGGAGTCCCATTGACTGCTAGTTGAAAACCTCTCTGTCCATGGAAACAGCATCCATAATGCTGTCCATTTTATTGTCCATCAGGAGCTTAAATGGGAAGGTAGTAAAGTCCCAGATCTACCACATGTTCTTGATTAATTATTTTTTTTCTTACTAACATTTGGGAAAAATGTGATATTTTTTTTCTATTTCACTAATGTTATGCACGAAGAAGTTCATGTGATAATGTCTTGAATGCAACTTACATGGACAAAATAATAGGATGAATTGAGACATAGATTAAAAACAACAGTCCAGGTGTGAAGCTAACTGTGCAAAAACATTTGGACCTTTACTACAAGCTCTAGTATATCTCTAATTAGTTTATACAAGATATATGTAGCATGAGCTGACAGTTCCCTATATAGCTAAACACACTGACAGTTCCTAGAGCTCCAGCAAAGTCTGAGCTTTAAAAGCATCCCATTCTCTTGAAAATTATAAATTATGACACAGCACAAGCCCAGTATTTAAAGGTTTTTTTATACAGCCAGCTGACTTGACATCATCTCTTATTCTGTCACTGAAGCTAATTTGCACAAAGCTCTCAAGCACTGATGTTTGAAAGGAAAACAACCCAAATATTTCTTTGAATGTGGGCCAGAAATTACCTAGTTCTTCAGGCAACTGCAGTCATAAATACATGGAGGTGGTTGTCCTAGGCATCTTTAACTTTCTACTGCTTTGTATTGATGTCCTCAAGCAAGAATTCTTAATATCATTTTTTAACATATTACCTACTAAATTACAAATCTAGAAATACTGACAACTAGCCTGAGGTAATTTAATTTTAATACAAACTAAAAATTTTATTTGAATCTTATCTTCCTTCTATGGCAGTATAATCACCCAAGATAATTTGCATGATTAGCTGGAAAACTCTTTCTTAATACTAAACATGCATGCATGAAAACCCATGCTGGTTTATTTTTTATATGCATTTCAAAATTAAACTGAACACAGTCCTTTTTTGTTGAACCTAAGATTCAGGAGTCTGCAGAATAAGTACATTTTTAAAAAATATTTGAGGGAGCAGATGGCTCAAGTATTCTTATTGAGACAATAGCTTTCACCTTTCCTCAAAATTTTAATACTAAACATGGGTGGAATCAGTAATGGTCTCATTCCAACAACTTGTTTTATCATGAGTCACAGAATTAATATCTGACAGGGTGACAAATTATTTCATTCTAAGGTGACCATTAGCTAACACAATTGTTGACAGTGTTATCTACCATTTTGTAGATAATCAGTCCTTTTCAGTTTCCAGTGTCATAGAGACAATATTCATGGATACTGATATTTTCAATAAGAAGTTATTGTAGGAACAATACCAGCACCACTTATTACGCAACTTAGTCAAGCAATTTTTGTTTCTTTGTAGTAGGTTATCCACCCTGTCTGAATGTCTCTCACAACACCTTAGATATTTCTGAGGAGGTAGAGATTACTTTTTTCCTCAGATTGAAAAATATGTTGAGGAAATTTTCCTTTGAATGTCCTTATGTCTGCAAAATCCATATCAGCAAATTCACTTTTGCAAGGTATGATACTTGCATCAAGAATCTGCCCTCTTCATTAATATTTTTCATAAATTAACCTGAACTTTGAAAAAGCCAGCAGCTCTCTCAGACCATCACTGAACTTGCCCAAGCTCTCCTATCACCTCAAGCAGACCAGAATGGTTATTTGTAATGCTACTGCATAAAATAGGTATATTCACCTTCCACCACCACACCTTCATGTAGCAGACTTGTTCTTGCTTTCGCCCCCACCTCAGTTCCTCCTGGTTCAACCAGGGTTGCCATGGGAAAATCATTTTCCCTTTAATACTGCCTCCGTCTAGTCTGAGCTGAGTTCCACCTCTTTCCTAAACCTGAAATGACATACCTGCGTTTTCTGGGTTTGCAGTGACATATACCTCTGCTGCATCCAAACAGCACTGAAGGAGGAGTCACCCAAATCAGAGAGAGATGTGATTCTCATAGGACAGTAATGGGGAGCAGCCCAGGAATGAAGTATGTAGCCTAAGACTATCAAGAGGCAAGGGAGGGGAGTCTGGCTGAGCAAAGCTATTAGATCTTGAGAAATGGATGCTAAAGACAGGGACTGAGGAGTCAGGAGGCTTGCTTGGAGGATGGTGGACCTGAGGATATTGCTGGGAAAAGAGTGGGCCTAGTCTTGCAAGATGACTGCAAGAAGTAGTGGTGAAGGGGTACATAAGATGGGGGCCCAGGAACCACTGTGACAAGGTATAGAGTGAGATGGAGCTGGGACTGTCTGAATAAAAAACTGGGATGAAAAGAAAGAGAAATTAGATTAGGTGGAAGACTTGAGTATGAAGAATAAGAGAGGATTCTAGTGGAGACAGAACACCTTGGAAGTGGTAATTGGAGCCTGATCAGGAGAGATAGAGAAGGGACACTCGGAAAATTTAAAAGCGTATTGATAAAGAACAGAACAAAAATTGATAGGAGACTTGAAAGAATATTTGTCCGGGTATCAGAAGCCCATTTTAGAACAGGAACAATATAGAAAAACAAACAAAAAACCCCCATAAACACCAAACAAACAAAAAGGGCAGAATAGTCACATGGAGAAATGACAGAAAAAAAATTATCACCACTAGCAACACATGCCTCTTCTGCATTTGTCTGCCAGTTAGAAATACCTGTACAATACCTGTACATAGCGATAGCGAAGGGCACAATAATTTTCATTTATAGAACATCATAGAGGAAAGGCAAATAAAGGAAAGCAGTATTAGCCTGAGCAATTAGTTCTTATCATGCATTTTGCAAAATGGAGAAAGGTTCACAGCCTTCATGACGTTACTGAAACCTTCTCTCTTCACCCATATAATAGTTCAAAGTAGGGATTTCACTTTATTCCATCACCCACACTAGAAGAGATCCAGCTGATGGAACTGAAGGGCCTTCTCATTGAGCTGAAGACTTTGGTGGAAATGCAAATTGTATCATATATTGGAAATTTTTTGTTTTTTCAGCTTGCTTTCACAAGAATTAGAAAGATGTACGAAAAAATCCACAATACACCTACAAAGGCAACATTCAAATTCCCAGATTTACTCACTGACCTGACACAGGAGGTGTAATAATTTGTCACAAGGCACTAAACAAGGCAGAAGCAGTGAAGGAAAATGTTCTCCAAAAAAAAAAAGCCTTGTAGGTCAGGTGCTGGACTTGCCCTCAGGAGACCAGTATTCATTTCCTGATTCAGTAACAGATTCATTATATAGCATTGAGCAGATCTGTGTCTCTGCCTCCCATTTACAGTGTAAAGATAATGCTATTTTACAGACTCTCTAACCACAACATCCCCAAACTGCTATTAATTGCTGAAGCTTTCTGACAATTGTTTTTTCATAGCCTGTCTGTACAGCCTGTCTTAGGATGAGGCTGAAGCATAGGAATAAGCCAGCATTTCTTTTACCACCAAAAATTTTCTTCCCCTGTGATCAGCTAACCTGACCGGTTTTGTTACTGTCCAGCTACTCTCCTTGTATTGTTTCTTATTGGCCTGGTAGCCCATAGTCAAACTCCAAGTATGTTACCACTTCAGTGAGTCTTTCAGGTTATGTATTGCCTTGTTTATTCTTGCATCTACCAAGAATCTCACCTTTTCTGCTCCTATAAGTTCTAGCTTCATGCAAAAGCAGGGATGTTTGGCAAATCCATGTAGGTACATCCTTAGACACAATTTGGAGCTGAACACAAAGTTCAAAACTTGATAGAAAAATGTGGAAAAAATACTATTTGGTGCTCAGCAGCCTTCCCTTCCCTCCCCTCTGTCTGCCACCCTGCCCAGTCATTCATAAGAAAACCGAATTCTTGCCAATTACGTTTTGCATTATATGTCAGGATAACACGCCATAGGAGGCTATGACCAGAAAAAAAAGTAACAGTGAGTGATATCCTAAAGCATAGAAGAATTACTTTCTAAAGAAAGTAATTTTTTAAAGCAATTGTGGAAATACCATCTCTACACTAAATTGTCCTAGCTGCGTTAGTTTGGAAAACTGATGCTCAAGTGACACTATAAATTTCACACAACTCTTCCAGTTATTTATGAAGTGATTAAAACCAAATATATTATGGCTGTATTATGGATTTTTTTCTGCTGGAATCTTAAAAATGCTGCTTCAGACATGCCCTTTTGCTACTGTTTATCAATACTGATAATGTTTCATTCTCATTTAGCAACTCATTTTCCCCAACATTCATATCATAATTTTGGTCATAAAAATATTTTGAAGCTGTATTCACTTTAATAATTTAACAATAATACTGTTTATGTAATGTTTGAAATGCCTATTTCAAGTGGATTTTAGAGTTTTTATATTGCAGATTTTAATTACATAGTTTTCTGAGGTAGGGAGCTGAAATTTTTCCACTCAGGCTATTTTATATTCATAAATGAATTTATTTTGATAGAAAAAAAATTCATTGCAGGCTGAACTCACAATGTCACATAATTAGTGTTGGATTCCTTCCTTCCTATGGTCAGATAAGCTCTCCAAAATTAACAAAGCAAGGCTGAATGCAATTCTTTTCTCCTGTCTCAGGCACACGGGCTTTGGGTGAGAGGACTTTTCTTTGATAAGTACCTATCTCATTTGAGTTAAGGGCTTGTGAGAGGTGAAGAGGACTCCATTCTGAATGTTTTGAGTCAGAAACTGGAGCCAGAAATTGTGAATCCATAGCAGTGGCTGCTTTTTTAAGTACTCTCCCTCTGAGGTACTCCCTCCCTTGCTTGAGGACACAGATGGGGACATTTATTGTCCAATAATCTAAACAAATTAATAATTCATACAATGGGACTTTGTTTATATGTCAAATGCCTTGAGGAATCTGCTTTCTGCCGCCCAATCCAAATCAAATACAGGGAAATGTGAGACTTCCTATTTAATTCTGAAGCAAAACCATCAAGCTACTGTTTTCAGGTGGCATACAGCATCTCTTTTCTGAACTATTAGCCTTAATAAGCCATTAATGTATTTTACTCAGAAGCATAGCAATTTTTTTTTCTTGTTCCCAGAATGCTATTAATAATTTCCCAGTATTAAGCCAAACCATCAGTTTCTTCTGAGTAATTTCATTCCTTACTCACTCTTTGGAATGTCAACATGGAAAAGGAAAGTAAAATCAGAAGATACATTGCTATATGCATCTTAAGAAACAATACAACTACTGAGCTGGTAAGAAATGCATTACCTTTAAGAGAGGTTTGTCTTGCCATACTATTTTAATTTCTTTACATCTGAATTACAGTCATTCTTAAATCCTAATCTTAATTTAGGACAACAGTATACTCACAGGTATGATCATCTGTAAGTGTTTGTATTTGCTGCACGCTGACATTGCATTCAACGGACAAGGATAAATTTTACATATAGAATTAAGTGACAAGCAATAGAGAGGGGTATAGAAGTACCTGTGTATAACAGTAGCTACTAGGGATGGGCAAGATTTTCAAATTTGGGTAACACTCTGGTACATTCACTAAATTTGACTAAAAGTCTCTAAAGCTAATCAGAGGTAAGGATACCTTGAGCATTACAGTTCAAATAATCTCAGTGCTAAAAACTGATCCAATTGAGAATTCTAGTTTGAATGTTCTAATTAAACCTGCTAGTTAAACATCTGGGCGTGTGTGGGTTGTGTGTGTGTTCTTGTTCTGCTGAAGTGCCATAGGTACCTTAAACTTTTCTTCAGGGACCTTTTCCTGTAATTTACTTCGGCTTTCAAAAAGCTGCATGTTTCATTGCAATATTGGTCTCTACTGCATTAGAAGAAATTTACCCTCTTTTGGTGATAAAAATGCTGTTAAACCCAGGCTGCTTCACCCTAAACAATGCATAAGTTGTTGGGTTTTTTTCCCTGTAGGAGTGCTGATACACTGCACTACTCGTTAACCTGGTCCTTCCTAACTCAGTAGGGCACGGCTTGATGTGTAATCAGGAGATGGAGTGTCAGGCAGAGAAGTCTACTATTATATACTGGAGGCTGTTGAGAAGCCATCATTACTACTCACTGCTGTCAGAAAAGGAGGTATGTGTTGAAGTGCCTGACCAGCAAGGTGAAGGGAAAATTTTACGTTTTTTCCCCCCAGAGTCAGGGCAGTTTTATATTCTCAGCACATCTGACTAAAGCCAGTGTCTAGAAAAACACCCTTGGAAGTCTTCCTGCTGAGTGCAAAGGATAAAGCTTAGTTCTTTACTCTATGCCCAAGTGTAGTTTCTACTCATACTTGAGCTAGAGTGCAAGTCTTGTGTGCTGCATGAAGGCTTATAGCATCAGGGCTTTTGCACAAAAGCCAGAAATTAATCTGAAGGATCCACATGTCTGAGCTGAAAATGTTACTGCATTTCTATTATTGCTATTCTATTCTTACTGTTACTACTATTTCCATTCCTTTTAAACCAGTCAAAAAAGTATGTAAAAAAAAAAAAAAAAGTTCCAAGTTGAAAGCCATGGGGATATTAAAAAACCCTAGGTAGATATTAAGAAAAATGTTCCCCCTTTATGTCAATTTCTTGCAACATAAACTAAATACATACTTTCTTCCTTTTTAAAAAATGTCTTAGATATAACAGTATTTGGGTCAAATAATCTATCGATTTATAATTTCTCTTTGAAAAGTAATTTCAAGACCAATATGAATGCATTAGCTATCCATCTGTTGTACAGTGTGCCAGAAATAGCTAAGCAAAATTTACCTTTTGTGCTTTGAATATTCCAGAACTTTCTTAATTAGAAGCAGAACAGAAATGAAATATATTCAATTTATTAAGGCTGATCAGTAAATGAAAATCTACTATGGAAAAATTATTTAAGTTTGCAATTTACTCAGTAACTGTACACAATTGAGATCTCTCAATTTTTCATAAAGAAATGCATGTAAAGATATGTAGATTAATAAAAGGCACAGTCAAGCCTTTGCTCTAGCTGCTGCTATCTGAAGCTATCGGACAGCTAAGGATTTAGGGTCTATCTGTATTGCCCATTTGTTTTGACCAGAAAATACTTTCTAAGTAAAAAATATATCAAAAACTCCCCAAAACAAAACCCCTTAGGCTTCATATGTTCCCACTAACTTTTTCAATTTTGATTAACAGATGTATTTGACAAAATTTGTTTCATTACAAATTCCAACCTGTTCTTTCTCCAGCATTCTCAAATTTTAGTGGTTTAGATAAAACTGGACACATATCTAAATAATTTCCATTTCAAAACCCAATCCACATGAAGCAGTGTTGGCCAGAGTGAAAATAAAAGCAAGATACAGTTTCTAGTGCAGCTGTGATCATAATAGGCTTAATCACATCAGAAGGTTGAACTCAGGATTGTACTTCTTGATTTCTAGAATTGCTGCATAGTCTAGAAACTGAAACTGAAACTTAATTATAAACCACTGCCACACATTCATAGAGATAAGACAGATGAGACTAATAACAGCTATTGTTGCTTGATAGCCTGTTAAAGCGATTGCATCTGCCATCATGATTTGGCCATTGCCTGTTCTCTGAGTGAGAAAATAATAGATTTGGTTTTGTATTATATCCCACTTTTAAAATAGAGATTAAATCCATTTAATTTTATTAAAATAACACCTCTGAATGGAAATGTATTTTATATCATCCTGTATCATTTGGTTGGTATTGATTTAAGAGTTAAAAATAGATATAATTCAAATATGATATGATCTAAAAAAAATCACTTAGCAAGCAAAAATCACTTCTCACAGATGAGAATTTAATCAAGTAAACACACAGTTCCATATACGTTACAGTTTCCAAGAAACTTCTTGGCAGAAAAAGATACAGAAGAATAGTTAGTCATGAGCCTGAAACACATAATCTTTCAAACATGAGCACAGGAAGCTTGAAATACTGCACTACTCTCAGGAGATCAACAGTAGACAGTCTGTTTCCAATTCTCCCACCCAAGTGATTCCAGGTTTTCTTTCAACATAGTGGCGTGTGACACATTTTTTAATGGAGATCTCGTCAAGTCCTTGCAATAAATAGATTCACACAACTGTTTCTCTTAACATAATGTCACTCTGTGCTCAGAGAAAAAGCTTTCATCCTGGAATACCTTACTTGAATGAGCCCTTTCTTCACCATATGATAACTAAGAGATAAAACCACATGAATTCTGAAAAATATGGAATTTGGTATATATTCTAATACTTTCAATTGTATTTAAAACTAGGTCTCTCATTGCAATGCCTACTATATTGGGCATTCTCTCACTTTAGTAAAGCATGAGAAAAATTGATATTTGATTGAACACTAGTAGTTATTAAAGACCGTTATAAACATACAAACCCTATCTTAAAAGACTGAGAAAGCAGAAAGACTTAAAATTAGCTTATGCACTGTTTGTTATCTAGCTCTTCTGTAAAAGATGAGTATTCTAAGACCGTGTAGTTATGTTCAAGTACATAAAAAAGTATACCAGGCTCAAAGTTTCAGAACTCAGGATATGTTCCTGTAGCAAACTGGAATAAGGGAAGCTTTGGTAAGATGTTTGATAACATTCATAGTTATGGTCAAGATTTTGAATAGCACAACGAACAGAAGAGTTATAAACATTCATAGTTATGGTCAAGATTTTGAATAGCACAACGAACAGAAGAGTTATACAATGTGTGGAAATGTTTGTAGAAATCAATGCCAGTTTATATGCAGGGTTGTGGTAGTTATCAGCGAAAGCTGGTGTCTTAACTGCAGGACCAATGACATAGTAGCGTAAGCTTAGTCTTAAAGTTCCGTGTCATTTATGGTTCTGCAAGCTTGTTGCATCACAGTTTATGGATGAAATGCTTCAGAACTTGGATGTAGGCAGAAAGGACAATACACTCCATATAGTGAAGAACTACTCAGAGACAATGGATGTTGTCAGCAGGACAACGCCAGACATAAAGGAAAGTTAAAAAAAACAAAAACAAAACCAAAAACCCCAAACCAAACCAAACAACAACAACAAAACCAGATTTATAAAGTGAAATTATATAGTGAATTTATTCCTTTCTACGATTAGTGTCTGAATATTCTATGCTAAAGTTTTCAAATGTCCCATATGAAGCAAGGTTAACTCTGACTTCACCTATTGCAGTAGAGAAATATAATGGACTCTCATTTTGGCAGTTGCAGATAAAAATACTTTCCAGAACAAACACCTCTTATGGTCATGATTGGAATTCTGACTGCATACATTAATCTCCATCTGTTATGGTATGCCTGTGCATACTCATTTGATGATGACGTCAGGAGGGCTAAGAGCCACCCAGGAATCATCTAAATCAGAATCTGCAGAATATAGCTAGTTCTATTTCTTCTCTAAGGAACCTCCATTTAGTGACAACAATGACTGATAAACCTTTCAAACCTGTTCACACTTTTATTCCAAATCAGAATGGGATCTGATTGCTTGGATTTGATGATACCACAACTGTATACAAACTCCAAAGGCTACCCAGAAATTATTTCAAAACTCACTAAAAAAAAGCATACATAATGAAACCAAAACAAATTCATTTGGGGTCTAAACAAAGTATAATTCCAGTTTAAATAGATTGGGCTTCTGTTCATCTGCATATGCACTGAATCTTTCCTTTCCGTAAAAAATGATTACTATCAAGGATGAAAAATCTCAACATAGGAGAAAAAAATCAATAAACACAAATTATACAGACTTTAAACTTTGAGAATATGTATCAACCACTTAGTGATGTGTTTCTCAGAGATGTACACAAATAGGCAGCTGAATAATAATTTTGTCGCTTTTGAAAGAAAGCTGAAGAAGATGAAGATGTTAAAACTGATTCTGAAGCTGCATATTCCAGGATGATATTAAGTCGCTTCCAGTGAACAGAGATAAAGCAACGTAAGTAAGATTCAAATCATGCAAATGTTATTCAGCACCTTTTATATTTTAACAACACTTCACAATAGTTCACAACTGAAAGTAGGCAGTTTGGTTTCCAAAGTGATGTTAAAAATTTCAACTTCAATTGCATAGTCAGGATAACAATGTAAAACTAAAATCTTAAAAACTGTGATCCCATCTTTGAAACTATATGTTCATCATGGGTCTGAACGAAGATTCAGTGAGATAGGTTGGCCTTGGCTGTTGCCAGGTGCCCACCACAGCCGCTCTGTCACTGCCCTCCTCCACTGGACAGGAGAGAGAAAAGAGAATGGAAAGCTCATGCATCAAGATAAAGGCAGGGAGATCACTCAGCAACTACCATCACAGGCAAAACAGACTCAACGTGGGGAAATTAGTTTATTACCATTCAAATAATGAAAAAAACTTTCCCACTACCCCTCCCTTCTTCCCAGGCTTAACTTAAATCCCAACTTCTTTACCTCCTCCCCCCAGGCAGTACAGAGGAATGGGGAATGGGGGTTACAGTCAGTTCGTGGTATCTTGCTTCTGCCACTCCTTCCTCCTCACATTCTTCCCCTGCTCCAGCATGGAGTCCCTCCCATGGGAGGCATCTTTCCATGAACTTCTTCAGTGTGAGTCCTTCCCCAGGCTGCAGTTCCTCACAAACTGCTTCAGCGTGGGTCCCTTCCATGGGGTGCAGTCCCTCAGGAACAGACTGCTCCAGCGTGGGTCCCCCACAGGGTCACAAGTCCTGTCAGCAAATTTGCTTTAGCACAGCCTTACCACAGGTCACAGCCTCCTTCAGGCATCCATCTGCTCTGGTGTGGGTCCTCCACGGGCGGTGGGTGCATATCTGCTCCACTGCTAACCCCCACGGGCTGCAGGGGCACAGCCTGCCCCACCATGGTCTTCACCATGGGCTGCCAGGGAATCTGCTCTGGCACCTGGAGCACCTCCTGCCTCTTTCTGCACTGACCTGGGTGTCTGCACAGTTGCTCTCACATATTCTCACTCCTCTCTCCCACTGGTGCAGATTTCACCACCCCACCCCACCCCCCTCCTTTCTTAATATGCTATCCCAGAGGCAATGACCATCGCTGATGGGCTTGGCCTTGGCCAGCGGTGGGTCCATCTTGGAGCTGGCTGGCATGGGCTCCATTGGACATGGAGGAAGCTTCTGGCATCTTCTCACAGAAGCTGCCCCTATAGCCCCTCTCCACCAAAACCTTGCCATGCAAGCCAACTGCACAGGCAAAAAACCCCAAAAGACTGTAAGATATTATAGCCTTTTTTTTTTTTTTTTTGGTCAGTTAAGGACAGAAAAATAAGTTAGTCTTACAGATGTATTAGAAACATATTGCAGTACAGAATTTGTCTTGATGAAACTGCAACTATTAAAAACGGTCATGAAATCTTTCTGACTTGATATGACTGTTCTCAGCCATATGTTCATGTGGGTCTCCAGTAGATGGTGTACATAATTTAATGTCAATTCAACATTTACTGCTGAAGTTGTGCTTGAACACTTGACACCTACCCAATTCAGCTCACTGCAATACCTGTATTAGGTCTACTTCCTATTATAATTAACAGAGTTAACCACATCAGTATCACTCATACAGTGCTCTTGCAGTGCTTGCTGTTGACCTTATACATTTAACTGTAATAGGTCAAAATGTGTCTTTACTATCTAATATATCATGTATTAATATATTAAATTATTACTTTTATGATTTCTTATACCTTTCATTTACAGTTATGTTTGAGATTTAAATTATTATTTAAGAACCTTTTTTGCATTGGAATTTATAATGATATGAGTTTTAGGTGTAATATGTTACTCATATACATGCTGTGAATTACTGTAAATGAACAAAATTGCTGGCATATAGGTAATATAGTTTTTCTCATATTGTTCTACTTTAATTTTCCCCTTGATTAAATTTTGTGCAGGTTGTATGCTAAGCTCTGTGATGAGAAGGTATCAGTTCACATCTAAGTAGTTCATGGAGAATTATAAAACAGAGTGCCGAGATAATTAAATAAGTATTAAGTGGATTAGCTGGTCATATCCCAAAGCTCTCATAGGGCTTTTCAGTGGGAAAGAATGCAAAATGACTACAAAACCTGATGGCACAATTTCAGTCATGGATTTAGCCCTCTTTGTGACAATGAGCTTTTACTTTCTACCATATTTAGTACTTGCCATCTTACAACAATTACCAAAGAGTAATGATAATATTCTAATTATTTGCTATTTTCAATATTAATTTACATGGAAGAGAAAGGGTCTAAAATGAAAACTTGACTCCTTGTATTTCCCAGATGGAATTCTAAAATGCGTTAAATACAGCATCTTTTAATTTTTTTTTTTCTTTTTTTTCCCCCTATACTTGTAGAAAATATGAGTATCATTCTATGGGCATGTCTACACTATTCTGCAGGGCACGCTGCAAAAAATACAGATATAGCTGCTGATGGGCTGGCTCAGGCACATGTTGTAGTTCCTGAAACGCAAGTTCAAGTCCTGGAAGTCCAATAGCTGCTTTTAACAACCTACTACCAAAAGAATACCAGTGAACAGTTGTTATTTTCATCATTAAGTGAAACGCCCTCCCTTCCAAAAAACCCAAAAGGCAACATTCCAATTTATTTCAATGGGAATGGGATTTCACCCTGTGTCTTACTGTGGGGCTGCCAAATTTAATTTAAAATTTTGAAGCAATAGAGAATTTACTGTATGCCTTGGAAACTTGTTCAACTAATTGCTGGCTTACAGAGTGCAAAATGTGCAAATTTTTTCAATATGATTTTATCTATATTGCCAAGTTTCCCAAAGCTTCATATATAAATTTCTATGAATGAAACAAACTTGTGGTGAGAAGTTCATAACTCTGTATCTTGATATAGTATGGTGAGAAGAACAGACTGAATTATTTTAAATTAATTAATTTTAGATAGTGGATAAATTTAGATTTAAAAATGGGATTCAATGCTGGGTTTCTGATTATTATTTCTTCTTTTCATAACAGATTAAAAGATACTTCCAGGTTTTCAGAGAAACTAAGACAGTGTTGCAGAGATATAGATCCCAAGAAGGTAACTGGTTGTGTAATTCCATTTTTCATTCATCAAAAATATGGAAGCTAAGTGCCTTTAAATTCTGGATGTTTGTTATTTTGTAGGAATTTGGATAACAACCATTGTTCAGGAAAAAAAAAGGAGTTCATATTTCACACTAAACTGTTGTTTAGTTTTGAACTGTTATTTATTAGAATTAATACTTATAGCAGGATCAAAATGTTTCTATTTAAGTGATGTCTCAGAACACCAGTAATAGTTTCCAAGAAGCAAAAATACAGAAGGGACAAGACATCGGATAAATACAGGAATTGTTCTTTTAATGACAGTGGCCAGACTTCTTAAAGTGACAGTCGCAAGGACTACAGATAGAAATGAACCAGAGTGATTGCTACTTTTCTCCTTCCACTTTGGAAATTTGAATTATTCAGCATTCTGCCTACTGGCAGAGTTCCACTGCTAGCCACATGATGGAACCCTGGCATGGCAGCTTGAAGTGAAAATTCGATTTTAAAGTCGAAAGCTGTAAGGAGCTACAAGCTGCTCTAAAGTATCACTTTAAAAAGGCTTGGTGTCCTTTTTTTGTAACTGTGTTCCACTTTTTTCTTTTTTTGTATTTGGCCTGGGGAAAGGTACTTAAGCAAACACATGGGAACTGTTTCATCGCAGAGATTTAAATGTGTATTAATTAATCAAAAGTCTATATAATAATCCTTCACAGTGAATCTGTACAGGAAAAGTTTATCTTCTCTGGGAATTTCCAGTGTTAAAAATCTGATGAATTAGCTTTTAATTTCATCTCTAATTCCACGGAAATCATATGTCTCTGATTTATGAACCTCATCCTTTTCTGAGTCCTCTGTCACGAATAACACTGTTACATATTTCTTCTAAGTGTTGTGCATATTTTGCAATACCTTTTCATGTCAGGCCACATCTTCTTGGTAAACTCTCCCATTTTGCTTCAGGTATTGATCTCTGCTGGATTTTGCTTTAGATGTCTGAAGAGAAATTTTCTTTTGTGACTCAATTTAAATTCTCAGTAACAAGATGTTAAACTTCCCCAAGCTATTTCACAGGAGATTCTTTTCTTCAGTAACACCTCTGGCTGCAGCTTATGAATTACAGACACATCCTGAATTTTGAAAATATCATGAAAAGAATTTTACTTTAATAGGCCAAAGGTTTGTGGATGTCTTAATGGTTCATATTTTTCTTTGAAAACATAAAAAGAGACAGGCCAGATGCATAATTAGCAGACAATAGACAGCAATGTAAAATCAGCAGATAATTATAATTAGTTATTTACTTCCATGCTTTTCAGGCTTTAGTCAGCAAAAAATATCTGCTGGTAACAAGCTTATGTTTCATTATCATAGCTCTCTATAATACAACAAACTACATATCTTCATGACCAATTTTGAAATAAAGAGATTCCAGATCATTCAGATTTTATATGCTCATTACTTCAAAAGTGATTTTCTTAAAGTAAATGTGCATTTATCCGGATAAGAACTATAGAATGTTTTGTCAGAATAGCCTTTTCCCCCCAGAAAATATAAAAGATGGTATCAGAAATACACTTGTTTAAAGTGGTACAAACGTGCTACAAAATCATTTTAAACTTTGTCTTTAAATATAGAAGTTTCTAGGTAAAAGGAAAGTCAAACAACAAAGAAAACATCATTGTAAGAAATGAAAATTTCACCTATTCAAGTTCACGACTGTCAAAACAGGAAATGCTGGAACTGTGTACACACACACACACACGTGAGCATGTATCTTTCCTTGCAAAAAAAACATATCCATAAGAAGGTCCTTAAAACTGGGAGGAAAACTGTGAGATAAGATCTTTTGCAAGAGCGGGACTCTGCTTCCCTGTATTGAAAAGAAAGGAAAGTAGATGTTAGCAAGGTACTGGGACAGAGTGTAGAGAAGATGTAGAAAAAACGAGAGTCATAGCAGAGGAAAAGTTTACTTTACCATACACACAGTACAGCTCTTTGACCAGCAGTTCTCTGAGGTACCTTCTCTTCACTAGTGCTTTAAACTTTATTCAGGCTAAGAAAATTAGTAAACTGAATAGAAAGTTTTCCACTGAAGTGACTATGCAAATGAGTCATTAATGCAGTCTCCAGGATGTTGTCAGCCCAATCTGTTTCTGTCTTAGCATTAACTTCATAACATATGTTTGCATCTATTTTATGATACTGGTAACACTTCTCTCATGTGAACTGGAATTGGCCCCAAAACTTTTGAGTAGTAGCAGCTTGCTGTACAATACAGGAAACTGTTGTGCAGATCCTTTAAAAATGATTTAAAACATTTCCAAAACATTGCTTAAATAAATTGCTCTTTTAAAGGATTATAGAATAAATAGATAAATTGGTTCTAGCCATTACACATTCTGATGTGTTGCTTCATGCTAGGCTATACTGCAATGTGTCACTTCTGGTGACTTTCCTACTTTGTTTCTTTAGCATTTCAGGTATGACATGCTGTTACTGTGACTAATGCAGTCTTACAGGACCTAAAGAAACTTGCATGACAGGAATTAACAATAAAGAGTACCACTGCTTTGTTTTGCACACTTTTATTTCTTTAAAACAATGAAAAACGTCTGTTTCTTAGTAACAGAGACAATACTTGCTACTTTCTACTGGGTATTTTTTTAAAACAACCAAGAGATACAAAAAGTAAACAACTACTGTAAATATTACACACATGAAAATCCCTCTCTGATTGTAGTCTTTTTTAAAAAAATCTCCTTATTAAACTGATAAACACAGAGTTCTGTACATAGTCAACAGCAAGTTGATATTATGTCTCTTCTGCTCTCAATAAAAATGAAAATTCAAACCCCCAAAGCTTTTTTTGTTGTCATTTTTAAAACTTCAATAGCTGGCTTTACACTTCACAGTTTGAAACATTTTCTGATTTATTCCAAATTCATTTTTGAGAGCACCATGTTGCATAACTTATACATTCTCAATTAACCAGTACAAAAGGCATCAGCAGCCCACCGCGCAGGGACTGAAATTCTGGACCTCTTTTTAAGCTGTTTCACCAGTTTTTGAATGAAGTGTAGTTGTGCTACTGCAAGAATGAAGAACAAGGGGCTGGACCAGTTATGCCATAGAAAGGATATAGTGGAGAGGCAAGGCTTGTAGCCTCCTCATCACAGCTGGAGGAGCGTGGGAGGGGAAAAAAAGAGATTCGACAGCTTCAGATAGGAGGGTCTTCTCACTCTAGCAGTAGCTGTTGTCCCAGCTTCTCTCTTTGGAGCTGGCAGCAAAGGGAGCCCGGCTTTCCACAGCTCTGGCATAGCAGGGGATGCAATGGTGCAGTGACTGGTTTTCTGACTCCTGCAAGAAGCTGGCTTGGGAAATAGTACGATTGGAAGCTTCTCTGCTTTCTTCCTAAGTTATCATTCATAACAACTGCACTTGAGCTATGCTTCCACTTTGCTCTTTTTTCCCTGGTCTCATGAATCATATACTTTGATTTGTACAGTGAAGCAGCTTTGTTATATGATTAGGCTATAGCAAGTGATCTTGGTGAGATGTGATACCATCGGACTGAAATGGACATTTTAACTTTATCACCAATTTCTTGCATGATTCATAGAACACTATTTAAAAAGTTGGCAGGACTTTCTCTTCTTTTGATTATGCTTTAAAAGAAAATAGTAGCCCATAGACATTAATAGCTATAGATGTTTAGATACAGAGAAGCCCAATCTCTTTTTAATTTGATGAAGATACCTACCTGCAGGTACGTCAGAGGCCTAAGCCTGAAAAGCAATGGGATTTCAAGCACCTGCTCTGTGGTCCTCCTTATTTCCTGAATCCCTAATCATCACAAGTATTTTGAAGTATCTAATTTCTCTGTGTACTTCACAGGCTTCTCCACTCACATATTTGACTTTTACTCAAAAAAAGCCTGAGGACCTCGTATATGATTTCCAAACAAGTGGCAGCCCAGGAATAGCTGCGGCAAAATTTCCATCTCTAACCCCACTGTAGGATCACAGTGCAAGCTAATGAGGAGGTTGTTCCATCTTATCTTCTTTCGACTACAAATTTGCAGCTGGATACTGAAACATTCACTATGATGGGTGTGCTGGTTTAAAAGTAAACCGGCAGGAGAAATGAACGCAACGCAAAAGAGTTTAGAAGTCAAAACTACAATTTAATAATAAGAATAATAAAAAAAAATTACAATAGATACACTGATACA
>JAVJGI010000060.1:88583067-88603419 GCA_035590275.1 Ibycter americanus
TAAATACCCGGCTGCTTGTTGGAGTGGTGTGCAAGTTAGGAGGAACGATCCCCCTTGCACCCGGCGCCGCAATAAACGTGCCTGCTTTATAACTTTCCTCGAGTTATGGAGTTCGATTCCGCACGTCATTACTTCAAGGTTTTCTGTTAAATTAATACTTTTAAAAGGTGGGGGTTTTTCCTAAGCTCGAGTTTCAGAGAAAAATGCCTATAGGAAATACATGTGAGTATTTGTTTCTGATATAATTCCTTTGTCATAAAAGATCATTGAAACAGAATTGTCAGATACTCTTTTATATTTAAAACTGTGTGTATAAAGTGCACTCATTTAAGTGTTTTTCAGCTTTCATCTGCAAATGCAGGTAAGGCTTCTAGTACTGTTCATCTGCACATATGAGAATGAACGAGTTCATTTGAGACATTTATCAAAGGAGTTGCTTGAAAATCTTTCTAGAACCTCTTCCTCCTCTGTTTATGATACTCCTCCTACTACATCATTAACTATAGGATGATTCTGCTTTATGTAAGGCAATACAAATTCAAATTGGTTTCATAAAGAGACATCTTCAATAACACTCCCTCTTTGTGCTTGCTTCTTCTGCTCTGTCTTCCTGTGTTGCATGATTTACATGTGTATTCTCCTCCAAAGTGGCACTAGTCTGGCTGAAAATAACTATGTGAGGGTATGTGGAAGGAGAGTGTCTGCTGCCTTAAGGGTATCTGGTCAAAGGAGCCATAAAGAAGAACACACAGAAACAAACCTGGCCCCACGTGGTAAGGTGGGTTGTGACACGAATGAACGTGGTCAGTTGCACAAATCAGTGAAGATATATGGGGAGTAAAGAGGTTTATTTTATTCAGTTGGAAGGATAAGGAAAGGGAGGGAGACAACACACAGAGACATAAAACCTGACCAATTAATGTTAACATAGACAACTGGAAACAAACCCAATCATTAGCACTAATTGATGGGCTACCAGGAAACTGCAGGCAAACTAGGACATTGCAACTGATAAAGATAGGAACCTGAGGGTCCAGGGTGTTGGGAGAGGTCGGCGGGACTATGCCAACTGATGAGGCAACGTGCAGGGTAAGGGGAAGCAGGGAAGAACAAAGTGGGGCTAGACAGGAAAGGGTATAAAAGGGAACAGCTGCCAGGGCCCCTGTCTGGCTGAGCCCTGTGTCTGATCACCACAGCCTATCCTATCTTCTCACATCTTCTTAAACCTTTTCTTAACTATCTCTCTGTGTAATCTCACTTTTTATCTTGTGTGTATATGTGTGCTGCAAGGACTGAGTGCCAGCTACTAGTGAGACCTGTATGTGTGTAAGTGGAATTTGATGCCAGCTGCTGGATTCAGACTGAGGGTGTCAGTGCCCCTGGCCTGTGGTGTCAGCTACAGGAGAGAGTGGGGTCTTAGCATCAGCAACTGGAGCAAGTGGGTGGCTTTAACCTTCAGCCCTGGAGTAGGAATGGTGTGTGTCCCAAAACCCAGTTACTGGGGGGACCAGCATGAGTGAATGGCTTAGTGCAGGCGGCTGGAGTGGGACCACAAGGCACAGTCCATGTGCCGTGTGCTGGCTCTGAGCCTCTTTATTTTCCCCAGCCCTGGAGCGCATGGAGTGTGCATCTATATTCACTAGCAAACCTTAAGCTGGACCAGCTGACGAGCAGGGGGGCCTCGGGTCTAGGCCACAGTATCGGGTGGGTGGAGGGTCCATGCTGGTATCTTGGGGACCTGTAATCGTGGGGTGCCTGTGGGACGAGCATGTGAGTGCTGCAAGTGTGCAGCAAGCACTGAGCTGCACCAGTTGGCAAAGGTGGGTAAGGGGGCTGGGGTGTGGGCAGAGGTGCTGGGCAGGCAGAGGGGCCTTGCCAGTACTCGAGGAACCACGAGGGGGTGTGTGCTTGTGAACCTGCAGCGTGTGTGCCTGCACTGGTGACCCCCTGCCTCTGCCAGCCCAGGAGGACGAGGTGACTTGGCTGCCTGTGCTTGTGTTTGTGTGAGCCCTCTGTGCAGGGGCTGTTGAAGGCAGAGCCTGGTCTGCGGCAGCCTGTGTGACCGGCCGTGCCAGTGTCCTGCTTGTGTGTGTCTGTCTCTCTCTGAGACAAGTGTGTAGCTTTGCTACTGGTTGTACCTGTAGACAGGAAAGCAGCAGCTGTGTCCCTCAGCTGGGGCAGAGAGCCCAGCTCCTGAGGCTGGGCTCCAGCAGCCGGGCAGGTGAGACACCTGGGCCAGAGCAGCTGGAGGAGGTGGCCACGCTCTTAATATACATACTACAATGCAGAAATTCTGTATTAAATTTGGAAAGTGAATTCCACACCCTTTATTTCAGTGCAATTTTCAGTTGAAAAAAATGGAAGTTGTTAGTGCGTGTTTGTCAAGGATGCTAAAATACTTAGCAAATAGGGTTTATTATATAGGTTCCTATTAAGATGTAAAAGGGTCTTAACCTTACGTATTAAGCTTTTTCTCATTGTCATTTTAGCTTTTTCTCTTGATTTGTCTCTCTAATGGTTAAAAGAGCACAGTATGGATGAGCTGTTTAGATGTGTTGTAATGTGGTTTTTTTTTTTAGATTTCTGTTTCTGCTATGAGAATATAAAATGGTAGACCCTTTGTGATAAAAGGTTGTTAACAGCTCCAGTCTTGATATTCAGTCTGTAGTAACATATAAATCAATGAACTTGTTATTTGTAAAGCTTTCAGACCAAGCAGCCAAACTGATGTCCAGGTGCTGGTTCAAAATCACTAATAAATCAAACTGTGCATTTCCTCTTCAAATTTTATTTCCTGCACCATATTCAAATGAAGGAAAAAATGTTTCTACATATTTAAATGGGTTCAGCACAGAAACAGGTTCATGCCTCTAATTTCAATGCCAAGATTGTGCTTTGTCTTTTTTGTTAGACTTAATTAAGACAGTACCTGTCAAATTTAATTTTGAAATAATGGAAATTCACTGGATAAATAATTCTCATGTAATGTCCAATACTTAGAGCAAAGGCCACTTGTATATTATTTTTGAATACAGCTCAGCTTCATGTAGGAAATGTATGTTCATTTTATGGAATAAGGGCACATTTCATTGGAAAGCTACTATTTTTTCCCTATCTACAATCTACGACAAATTTTCTTTTCAAAATTGTGTTGGGCTATAACAAATGTGCATGGTTTGGTGTCTCTTGTAGAGCATCCAAAAGAGCATTTCCAAGATGCTGCAAAGGTAGGGACATAATGCAAATGCATATCACCAAGCCAATATAACATTTTCACACATTAGGAGCCAGAGTCTCTGCGCTCAGTTGAAAGGCCCCAAGAGTGGAGAAGAGAGCAAAGATGTTTCTAAGTCACATCTCACCTTTCTGAATCCCAGCCCAGATCTTGCTACTCATTAGAGGTCCCCAGAACAATTTTACTGGAGTGCAGTGTGATCCTTACTTCTTTCTCTTCAGAGACTCTTCTGCAACAAATATCTAAATCAGAAGCTAGTTAGAAATCAGTATAAATGATGTTCACTAGGTGGATCTAGCCTACCAGAAAACAAATTTGTTACTCCTACCATCACTTGTCAGCTCCTCCCCTGCATCAAAACAGAAGGTAGGTGTTCTGAAATTTCCAAGATCTTTAGAGACTCTTCAATGACATATATATAGTGGATGTTGCACAAAGGGAGTCACAGGAAAGAAGCAAGACTCCCAAGAACATTTTGACTCAGGCATGAATTCACAAGTTAATGCCAACTAATGACATGCGCTATTTGGTGTGGAATCACATTTTAAAATCAGTACAATGAACAGGGAGCTGAGCCAGTGCAAAAAAAGCATTTCAGGGATAATGTGATCAATAAATTTCAGTCTGTGTCAGGAGCCTGATTACCATACCCCAAATATAGTGAAAAGGACATACAGGGCACCAATAAAAAGGTGAGAATACAGTGCACAGATATAATTGGGTATACTACTTATAAAGAACAGCTACAGGATTGTGTATTGCCCATACTGAAACAGTGAGAGAGACTAACTGTAGGCATTTTTAAGTTAAGACAATTAAGAGGACAATGTCTTTTCACATTTTTTTTCCTAGGAAATGAAAAGCAGTAATTTACAGCAATACTTGACAAAAACAAACAAACACAAAACAAGCACAAGCCTTCCTCCTCCCAATAAAATTCTAACTCACAGCAAAAACTGATATCTGATCACGTATCTAGATATCAGTTCAGATCTGAGATTTTTATCACCCACATATTATTTCTGTTAAGGTCTAATTCTAAGTATAAAAACAGAAGAGCCAATGAACTGTGTTAGATTGGTGTTAATCTGCTTTAGTTCTGTAATAGCACCATTGTTTTTAATAAATTATAAACAGTATAGTGCTTCTCAATCTAGGAATCATGCAGTTTGGATTTATGTAGCAGTTTACAGGTTCCTTTGTCTTCACCACTCCTGAAATCAAAATGAAAACTGCTGGTCAAGGGAAAAGTTACAGAAAAGAGAGAAATTGGTGATATAAGCATTCTCTGGCTGTAGATTAGATGGATTGAGTTTATAAACTTACTTGTGTTGAAAGGAAGTAATTCAGTAAGAGTTTCTGGCCTTAATGCATCTGTATGTACTTAACATGAGAAGCCAGTATCATTTTTCCTAATAGCAAATTAATAATACAGAAAGGAAGAAATATGTGTCTGAATGCATTCAGCATAGCTGGTAGACTCCTAGTCACCTGTGTCCATGCCTGCTGCTCTAGAAGCTTGCCAGCATAAACATGATCTGCAAAATCTCATTCCAAAATGTATTAGCACCTGCGTAACTGTGATCTTTTTCGAAACTAGCTACAGAACTCAGAAGAAACTGACAGAAATGTAAGGAAAAAATTTAAAGCCTTCTTTCTATATAATACCTATAGATCAAACTCCAAGGCTCTAAGCCGTATGTTGTTCAGATATTGTATCGCATTGTGCCTGAACAGGTAACTCCATTGTTTCCTATTATATTTCAATGGCTGAGGTAAGAGCATTTCAAAATACACAATTAGGATGTCTAGTCAATCCCATGAATTCCAGGTGCTGATAGATGTTAACGGTAATACAATTTCTGCTTGCAATGGAAACATCTATGAAATATTTATTTTAAATTGTTAACTAAGTTTTAAGGTATAATGCACCAAGAATTGCACCTATGTATTAAACATCTGCAGTGGAAACATCTATTTTAAATTCATTCTCATTTGTGTCTAAAGCAGCTGTTTTGATTTATCTCATTAGTATTAGGATAACAAGATCACAGGATAACTTAGCTTGGAAGGGATCTCAGGAGATCTGTAGTTCAACTTTCTGGTTAATACAGGCTCAACAATAAAGGAAGTCCAGGTCCCTCAGGGATTTACCCAACCCAGTCTTGAAAACCTCTAAGGATGGAGTCTGTGCAATCTTCCTGAGCAACCTTTTCCATTGCTTTTCCTATATAAAACAGTTTTTCCTTACACCAGGTATTTCCTTTCAATTATTACTGAATGGTGGCTAATTTTTGCATCACAATATAACCTTACTTCTGCTTCTTCAAGCAAATGCAACAAAGCAAGATAACAATCACATCTTAGTTTTCAGAGTGAGCCACCACTTACTTAGGGATGGATCCAAACCCACCCATAAGGCAATTTGAAGTTCAACTCTAATGAAATCCAAGTAAGTAAATGCAAAATTATAGTCCGCAAGATCTCTGCCTGCTTCATAACACAGTTTATAGGTTTTTTAGTTCTGGTCACTAAACTTACCATGATATCTACAGAACATTCTTCGAACTGCTTTCACCTTGGCTGATGAAATCATCTTAATGCCTACCTCACATCTAAGTCTTACCTGCTCTTGTTTCTGGTATGACTGTGATGACAACACTACTTTTTGACAGAAAGACTAATTTCAGTTATTAGTTTCATGATTTCCCCTGGATCCACTGGATCTTGTGTCCCTGTAATGGAAAATGCACAGGAATCCCACAGAGGAGGGATAGGATCTTAACACTCCTTCCTCTCATAGGAATCCCTCACCAATGGGCTGCAAAATCCTGCTTTCCTTTTATTGTTCTTTTATTCATCCCATGAATTTTACACAATGTCAGAGTTCAAGGCACCCTGCAGAGAAATGGGACATGAGAGGTTAACCCCAGCTGAACCTCAGTTGGTGTTCATAAAAAAACCATATACATTCTAGGCACAAAATTATGGCACAAAATTTAGTGGCATCTCCACCCTGTCTGCCAGTTCTACAGGAAAGGCATCTAACTGAACCTTTGCAACAGAATAACTGAAATACCTAAATGCTAGAAGAACTTTCCTGGTTTGAAACCAAGTCTTACCTAAATGCCTAACTCAGTATTTCAGCTTGGTGTCTAAGCAAAGGAAAGAGATATATTTATGATACATATTTTAGCTATAACCTTCTTTCTCTTTAGTGTTTTCTACTGTCAGACTCTCAGATTCCTCTCATTTGGGACATTGGCTCTTGTGGCTCCCATTTTCCAGCATGCAGTAGAGGTAACATGAGAAATTAATCCAGGTTAGTGGATTCCTAACATAAAACTTATGTATATCCAAGATCTGATCTCTCAGTACTGGCCTGTAGGTTCCTTGTAACTCCTGTAAATATTGATAACGAATTGACTAATGCAAGCAGAGACATGCTTAACAAAATATGAAGAATTTATAAATTATAGACCTTTAAATGTACAGATAAATGCAACCCTGATTAAGTCAGTAGTGTAGGTGAGCAATTTGCCTTCTTCATAGTGATTCTTCCAGGCAAGGCATATTCAAGAACATAGCAGAGTTTCTTGTGTAAAACAGGAGCAGCATGCTCACATGTCCTAGCTGGTTATATTTTGTGCTGATAGTAGTATATATGCTCACTGGTATGGGAGGCTGGCTACAGCCCAATAGGCTATTTTCCCTCTACCCTCTTTAGGTATAATGTATGTATTTGTAAATTTGCTTAGCGTGACTCTTAAAGCACTCGCCTTTGCTATAGGAAAACTTAATCCTGCTGAACGTGTCACAAGAGAAGAGACTTGTATAAGCATAAAAACACAGGAAAACACCTACAAAAACCTCCTCACTTTTTAGAGGATTTATATCCCCTATAACCCTCTGACAAGTAGCGGGAATTCATATTCACCATTTGCCTCAGGGAAACAGTCCTTTAACTGCAGTTCATGTTCAAGGGGATATGGTTTCTACTGCACCCTCACACGCAAGTAGATTCAGTCCTTTCAATCTGATAGCAGAAAGGAAACATATTACTCCTTCCTCTCCATCCCACTCAGCCTATAGCAAATGGTAATGGTATCCTCCTTGTACTTCGTAAGAGGAGATACAGTAACCAGTACATAGCCAACTACAGCTGTTATTATATCCTTTAGTATCCCGTACATTAACATGAAGCTGACAGACACAATTCAGGACTTACAGGAGACCAGCAGTCTTTTGAAGCAGCAGCTGGAAGCCAGAAGGGGGACTCTAGGGCATACACCTGGCTAACAAAACAACAGTGTGGATGGAAGAGGAGACTGAACACTTAGATGTTCATTGCTAGATCTGCAATTCATCTAGCAATATGAACACAGCAACTGATCCTTACGTCCTTTTACAAATTAACTTCTGTCTTCAACAGCGGTCAGGTAATGCTCCATGACCTTTGCCTTTTCTCCCACCTTTCTATGCACTGGGAAGAAAGACTTGGAGGAAGGATTGAACATGAATGTCCCCATGCAGCCCATAACTCTTTTCAGACCAGAATTATATCGTTATAAACGCATAAAAAAGTGAGCTAAAGACTCTAATCACCCTTTTGTCCTGGGGAATGGCACCATAGCTGAAGACATAATCTCTGTATTTTTCTGACTATGGCAGTGTACCCAACAAATCAACGATGCAGTATCTTTTAAGAGGGATACAGATCAGTCAGAAGCAGGAGGGCCATACGATTTGCCTTCTTGTATCTTCACCAGAGTTCAATTCACAACCATTGCATAAGCAAAGTGAGAGTCAGATGAAAGAGTCTGGAAAGGTGGTTAAATTGTTTGACTTTCTGGCCTAAAATATTTCCTATCACACACATTTTCTTTTATCTTTCAGGATGTCTTTCTTTTTACACTTACTACTTTGGCATTCTGAAGGGCAATGCTCATTTTAAAATATGTATAGACTTCATTTAAAATAAATGAATCTAAAACCCTCTGGGGCAAAACCATGTTTGGTGTATCTCAGCTAACTTCAGTGAAGTTATACCAAGGTTGAATCCAGGCCTATGTCCTCTCTTTTGTCATGAGCTTAGAGAAAAACAAAGAGACTCCTTGAAAAATATGGGTTATTTTACATTCTCTCCCTCATTGTCTAGTTTTGTTTTACAGCCTTAATAAAAACTTATATTAGTGGGATTTCATGCATTTATCTTTATGTTTGATAACATTTTTGAGCACTGTGATAAAATCAACGGAAATTAATGTAATTGTTTCCAGCCAGATTCAATAACTCTAATTACCAGCATTTCTAGTCCAACTGCATAATATGCTTAACTATCCAGTGTACTGAAGGAAATTTAACTACTGCTGACTCAGTGTTCTTTTATGTTTGTATAAGGAGAACAATCAGAAGAGTAAATAAAGAAAAAAATGAATTTGCAAATTTCTGTTCATCATAGAATTATTGTTAAGGATATTGCAGAGCTCCATAGAAATATATGAAAAATCCAATCAGGAATCTTTTGTCATGATGTATTTACAATTAGAGAAAATTGTATGAACATATTATGTGAAGCAATGTGGTATCACAGTAATGCATTTTTAAATTGAAAAACATCTCTGATATCCTAAAATAACTAGCTCTTTCTGATATGATATATTCATGACTGTCTTTGTACTCTTCTACACCCTTATTTTTATATTCCACTTGACTGAAAAATGTCTTCTGTGGTTTCACGTGCTAAAAACAACACAAAGAAAAAGACCTAGAGTCCTCGTTATTTATCTGGACTCAATCAACGAAAGCAAGGAGTAACCATAACCTACTTGTATCCAGAAGAATTTTAAATACGCGTCCATGTAAATCCTTCCTTTGTTAAATTCCAAAATAAAAAAATTCATTTGTATATCACTGAGTTATGGACATTTTGGCTTACATAGATATATCTAGATATTTTTATCTAGAAAATATGCTAGAAAACACAGGCATGAAGTGTGGAAGATGCCAGCATTTTTTGTATTGTAACAGCTGACTCATGACTTTAAGCAATGTGTTCTACTATTTTAAAGTTACCAAGCTATTAATATGCACGGTATCTCTGATACTCTGACAGAACAGACACTGAGAAGGAAGACTGAGATCATAATGTTCAATTGTGTGACCACTAGTTACAGAGGAAGTCACTACCCTAACATATGACAGATCAGCAAAATATCTAGCTTCTCCCCACTAAAAATATAATTATTTTTAAGTTCAGAGACAGTCAAGATTTGGAAATCTATAGAAATGTAACTGTTAAAGCTTGTTGGGGATACGAGATTGAAATTAATTCTTCTTAAGGCTGCAAATAAAGTGATTCACTGAGTTTAT
This sequence comes from Ibycter americanus, assembly GCA_035590275.1. Classification (NCBI taxonomy): domain Eukaryota; kingdom Metazoa; phylum Chordata; class Aves; order Falconiformes; family Falconidae; genus Ibycter; species Ibycter americanus. Next base: position 88,592,675 of record JAVJGI010000060.1, read on the forward strand.
TACCTGCGGCTCAACAAACCAGGAGATTTAAATATATATAGATCACACTCTACCTATTTTAAAATAAACATTGTCATTACACAGTAAACATGAAAAGCAGATTTTTTTCCCTAACATTCTCATTTCCTATAACAGAAGATATCTTTTCTGTTCAGTCTTTAACTTGAGAAAATAAGTTTCCATCCAATATTAGGAAGACATACTTTCAGCAGTAAATTTCAGTGTGCATCTCTATGGTGTTCACTTTTATTTGTCAGCAAACCCAGCTGAGGCATATCAAAAACATGGCAATCTACATATCTTGTGTAACATGCATGTCCAGAAGCTGAACTATCCCTTGCTGTTTAATCTGAAGTGAATATAAACAGGGAATTCATTGTTATTCTGATGTGCTCATCACATCCCTGTTTTTCCTGAATAGAAAAAAATAATTTCTCTGTGGAGTAGTGGCATAGCACCACTACACTGTTCACAGAGCTCTAAATTCCTGAGCTTTGTACCATTCCCCTTCAAAGACATATATATATCAAATTTAGCATCGCAGGATTGGTAAACAGTTGAAAGCCCTGAGTGTCTGTCATTTCTAGAATGAGATACTAGGTTTAGGGTCTTAGCTTGCCTTGTCTATTTTAATTCTTCTCCTACTTTGGCCTGCTGCTATATTTTGTTAACTGGTGCTTGTGCCAAGCATTTTTTTTACTTTTTTTCTGTTCATGTAGAGACACAACCCCCACCTTTGTGGTGATTGTGACAATCCCAGTAATATCCAACACCTCAAGGAATCAGAATGCTTGTTCTTGCCGAGAAATGCATTAACCACTAAAGTTTAGGGTTGTGACCAATACTTTTAAAATAATTGATTTAAAGAACAGTGACCAGATAACTCAGAACATCCAAGCTTAATTAAGTCCTCAGGCTGCACAGCGATAACAGTGCCCAATGGGAACTCAAAAGCACCTGGAAACCCAGACTCTCTTCAGGAGATCCAAACTGTAGATGTTTATTTTTAGGTGTCCAGCACTCTAAGGCTTCCTTTAGTGATAATATAAATATTCCCCATGCATATCACCATAAAAATGACATTGTTTACTTCAGTAGAATTTTTTCCCGAAGTAAATACTACAGAAATTGTTTTAATATAATTTGATGTTTTCCTTTTTTTTAATCTTTGTAGATATCTACTATTTAGTACCAGCTTTTTGTGAACTATATTTGACCCTGGCCTTGGTACTTTTTTTATTCCTTATAGTTTCACATCCTCATCTGAACTGTGTTAGATAGAAAGCTGAATTGTAGGTGCCACACAAAATGGACACAATCTCAGCTGCTACTCTGCAAAGTGGCTAACACATTTTGGATGGCTAAATATAGAGAGTAACGATCACTAATAATAATGCACAATCATGATCCAAATGCGCACAATGTATATAGATCAACCACTTGTTATAGAACTGAATAAAATAATGTTGTTTCATTTACCTTTTAGACTTTGATCTTTTGTTGCAACCAAGAGAAAAGATGGGGAGAAGAAAATAAGGTAGCAAAATTACTTCATGAGGAAATGTAAAAGTTTCTGATGGTCCTATTGAATACACATTTACTACCAAATCTAGAAGCTAGTACAACCAGGATGTTTGGAGTAATTTTTTTTTTTTCTTTTTTCAAACAAAGTAACTATTAACAGTTCATTCATAGATCATAGTCTCAGAGCTTTACATATTTATTAAAAGAGCTGAACATTTTCTCTTAGGTGTAGAATACAAGAGCCTTAAAGCAATATGAATACTTTATTTTTTTATTATTATTCCTCACTGAATTTGTTGGTTTTCTTTCCCCCCCCCAGTATTCAAACACTCTAATGATTATTTGCCTTCCTTCAAGGAAAAAGTTCCAAAGTACCGCAGACCCAGCAGAGTTCTTTCTGCATCCATCCAAGACCTTGGCATACTTCCCTGTGCTCTTCTAGCCTCAACCCTAAGGGCAGCCAAAGGCAAAAGTATTTTCGGCAGACTAAGAAACACTGTAAGCTTCAGGGATTTCTGGATGACAGATTTTAAACTGTAATCAAAGTAGAGGTGTGATTAAAAATAACAAGAGCTAAAACCTGTCTCTGAATTGTAAAGGAAAATGTGCAAATTTAGCTTTTCTCAACTTCATAACCGATGACTGAATAATTTCTAAGTTATTCACAAAAGTTAAAACCAGGATCAATCTATTATATCATTTGTTCCATGTCCCTAATAATACAGTAAAACTCTGTACAGTACCTTTTGCTGTCATTTTTTGCAGTCAGATTCAGATGTTTTGAAACTGCCCTTGTGATGTATATGGTGCTGATGTCAAATGCCTGTGCCCCTCTTGGCTGTTAATGATTTTCATTTGTTAAAATCTCAAGAAAGTTTGATCATTTTGTCATTCCTAAAGAAGAATGTGTAATCACAACAATAAAATAACACCTGCTTCTGTAGCAAGCTCAGCCTAATCAGCAAAGCTGCTTTTAGACAGATGATGGCATTAAAGTCAGGTAAGGTAGTGAACAGCCTGAGCTGAAATTTATGGAAAAATTTGTGGAATTAGGAATTAATTCAGTGTAAAGGATTATTTATAGTTACAAAATTTGAATATATTCTGCACAAAGACCTAAGTCCAGTGGTGTAATGGTATATACATTGGCAATTCTGCCACACATCTTGAGAGTAAGTATGGTAACTGAACAAGTTACATGCAAATTTGTAATAAATTTGCTTATTCCAGGCAAAATCACTGACAGATATTAAAAATGAGGAACGTTATTGTGAATATGAAGCAAACCCTGTTTGCGTTTTATTCAGAGCTCTCTATTTCCTATCTTTGCACATGAGAACCATAACCCTTTTCAGCAAGTCTTCTACCCAGGATTAGACCTGGAGAGTCCTTGCTTTTGTTGGGTCAAAAGACTTTGCCACACTAATTCACAAAATGGTTTCAGCATCTCACTCCACCTCCAAAATCATCAGATTAGTTAAGATGTTCTTCCAAGCACTCACTTTTCATTCAAGCCAAATTGGTTTTGGTTTTGGTTTTTTGTTTGTGTGTGGGGTTTTTGTGTGTGTGTGTGTGTGTGTTTTTGATTTGTTTTTTTTTTGTTTTTTTTTACTTGGACAATATAATAGCTTTCTATGATCAATTTCTTGGATCCAAGTTACACCAAGTAGGTTGGTTGAATCCTCACCAGTCTTTTCCATTCAAAAACATGTTATGGATAGAAGGAATACACTGTAAATTCAAAATCAAGGGTATATCTTTAGTGTAATTAAAGACCTAACAGACTAAATGAAAAATTATTGCTACTCCAGTTACAATGGTACTAACAATTACAGTTTAAATTCTATGCAGTTAAAATGACAAATACACGAGCTACCTTTTTCTGGTGTAGTGCTCATCTATTCACTGCCTCTCTGAGTCCTAAGCAGGGACTTCAGTTTGGGTGCTGCTGTGGATTAATCCCAGCTGGCGACCAAGTACCGTGCAGCCACTCACTCACACACAACCCTCCTGGTTGTGGGATGGGGAGGAGAATTGGAAAGAAGGTAAAACTCGTGGGTTGAGGTAAGAACAGTTTAATAATTGAAATAAAATAAAATATTATAACAACAACAATAATAATAATGAAAAGGGAGACAACAAAAAGAGATAAATAACCCCCCAAAAAACAAGTGATGCACAATACAATTTCTCACCACCCACTGACTGATGCTCAGCCTGTCCCCGAGCAGCAATCCCCATCACCACCCTGGCCAACTTCTCCCAGTTTACGTACTGAGCATGACGTTCTATGGTATGGAATATCCCTTTGGCTAGTTTGGTTCAGCTGTCCTGGCTTTGCTCCCTCCTGGCTTCTTGTGCACCTCCTCACTGGCAAAGCATGGGAAACTGAAAAGTTCTTGACTTAGAGTAAGCACTACTAAGCAACTAAAACGTCAGTGTATTATCAACATTATTCTCATACTAAATCCAAAACACAGCACTGTATTAACTACTAAAAAAACCCCAACTCTATCCCAGCCAAAACCAGGACAGGTGCACATGGCAGGACTTTGCAGGGAGAATCCTCAGTCTGTTGAGACTGTGATGCTGATCTTGCTGGTTTCCCTCTTCCCTCTAGGACTTGTTTGAGAACATTTTTATGTTTGCTTATACACTTTACGTCCTGCTTATTCTTCATTGGTCTGCAAGTCTACATAGACCTGAACATGTTATCTGTAGTGCATTTCACTTATGTTGGATACTTGCTCCTTTTTTTGTTACTCCTTAAAATTTCTTTTACACAGCTCTCGCCACAGCATTCCTATGATAAGAGGTGATTGATCACTAAGTTGTTTATAGTCCTGGGGCCTCCCATATCTTACTGTGCTTGTATTTTCAAGGTACTTAAACACAGGTATCATGTCACCAGGTAATCTCATCTGGTGTCCAGCAGCCGCTGCAGAAGGGTACACAGTCATTTACAACTTGTGTCATATCTGCCAAAGTTACAGTGTCTAAAATAGAACTGCAGGTTTAAGTTTAAGCAACTCAATCTCTTCTGAAGTTCCTACAACTGTTGTGAAATTCTGTATCTGAATCAAACTGAAAATAAAAACACAGTAACTCCACAACTGACAAAAATCCATAAAATGGATTCAGTGTTTACCTGTCCAGTTTGGCCTGTTGGTCGCAGTCTGGTCAATCACCACAAATGTAGGTCAGAATCAGCTGTAACAGATGTTGGCTTTTATTCAGTTTAGTAGATATTAGGTCACAGAAAGGAGATGAAGATACAGCAGAGGGGTTAAGGATGCTGAGAAGGAAGGGCAGAGCAGGGAAATGGAGAGGAAGTGAAGAAGGGAGAAGAGCTTGGGACTGTGGGGAGGTACTGCAGGAAATGCCTTATGGATGCTACAGTAGAATGATAGAGACACATGCAACAAAGTTATAGGAAACCAGGCTTTATTAGTTCTGCTACTAATTAAACACTTGTCATCATTTGTTTTAAGATGATGTTGTGTGGGGATTTCTTTTTTCTGTCTTCTGCTTCTGGAATTGCTGGTTACTCCTAAAGTGATTTATGTAATAATACAATTTGCCTTGCACATGTCAGAAAGATGACTTTGGTCCCTGCATTACTCCCCTGACACCCTTGAAAGATGTTTTTTTTCCTACATCTATTCACACCAGTACTCTGGAATTACACCTTTTCTTCCAAATATGTCCTGTCCCCTCAGACCATCATTCCTTTTCCTTTCATCAGTTAAGCTGTCCACTTCTTACGTTTTCCCAGCTTTATTACTTACTTTGCAGATTTCACTTGCATATGTAGGTCCTATCTCAATAACTTTTACATCAGCTGGCTAGTGACAGATTCACTTCTGTTCCCCACTAACTTTTCCATCTTATCTCCTACAATCAGGCGCAGAAGGACTGGTTGTTTACAGCAGGACCTTCATGTCTGATCCAGGACCGAAGGAGGAGGAAGCAATTTCAAAACCTTTTGATCGTCTTTTCCTCTTCCTAGGGAAGAGTTGCAAGGATGGAGAAGGAAAAAAAACAGAAGGAAGAGATAGATATCCTTGCATGTAAATGCTGAAGATTCTGCCCTTATGATCTTGTTCTTTCTGCATCTCCTTTCCCATCTAATTTAGGAAACAAAAAATTCATTTTTCACACCACCCAGGAGGACAGGCCTACAGATAATATCTTTTCTTCCCTAAGAAAACTTAGTGAACTAGAGGAACTTCCTATGTCACTGAAAAATTATTTTCAGTCCCTGACAAAATCTTACTATTAAACTTTTCATACTGTTGATGGGAAGCATTGTCATGATTAGGCATATATTATGTTATAAGTAGATTTCTTACACATTTCACTCTGTGCACTAGGCAACAATAACTTGTAGATTCAGCGGTTCATTTTGTAATTACTCTTAAGTCTGCAATCTCAACCAGATAATTTTAAAACATACCATGTTACCTTTCAAGACATTAAGGACTTTCTGACACACAAATAACTGCAGCAGTTGTAATTCACACATTTTGGCTTTGGGTTTTGTTTTTGCTTTTTCTCTGGACATATCTATTTCAAAGTAATAATAATTTATATGCTAAGTTTGTGAGCATTGCAAGTTAATATATTTGCTTATAAATTAAGTTTTGTAAAGTTAGGGAATTAGCAATTGTGATGGGAGTCATGTTAAGACCAAAAAATCAGGTCTGTGGAGCTGATGTTGTATTGTTAGCAGCAACGGCTATGGTCCGTGGTGGTGTTTAGTCGCTGAAGTCAAGATGAGCAGGCGTGAAAGCTCAGTGACAAAGAAGTCAGGACGATGAAGTAGAATTGTCATCTTTCTTCATCTTTCTCCCTTATGCCAGATGCATTTATATTACTCAACCCTCCACCTCAAAGGGATTTCTCATTTGCTCCTGATGTTGTGTATGTTGCAATATTATTCCCCCCCCCGCCGCAGTCATCCTTGTGGATTTGGCAAGAAGTCCTGACAATTTGCGGTCCCTTGTGCTTACCTTGTTCTTTGTTCTTTAACTTGAAAGACCCATGATTTGGATGCCTCCTAGGAGCAAGCACACAAGTCCTTGTTTGTCCTTTAGGTTGTCACATTGCATACATATTTGCACAAAATGTCTATACATTTTATTTGGCTATGCCATCACAGTATTACAAAAGTACTTATATAAAGTTGTCGGTCACATTATTCTAGTACACTTATAATTGAATTTGGGGCAAAATAATATTAATTATATCCTGATCAATGCACTTTTATCCTCTAGGTGTCACACGTGTCCACTTGAGCTGTATCTCTGTCATTACAGTATTTTTGTTTAGTAGTGATAGTTATCAACATTGAGACCAATGAGTTTCCTGGAGTATAAATGATTTATATGACACCTTGGCCAAGTGAAAGAATAATAAAATTATAAAACAACTTTATAAAACTGCAATACAAAAAACAGAACAACTGTAACAACACATATTGGCAAAAAGAAGGAAAGGAAAATAACAAGCAGTTGAATTCTGAGCAAATCTGGGAGAGGAAAGTGATGTAATTTACGTAAAGGGAAATAAAGAAATAATAACAAAGGAAATACCCTCTATACTTCTGCCAGAGATAAAAAATGGCAGGGATTGTGCAACTTTTGAGCAGTCCTGTCCTTGGAAGTCCATTTTAATTTATGATCAACAGATTAATTTGAAAACCAAGGCTTTTGGTTTGTTTGGGGTTTTTTTGGGTGGTGGTGGTGGTGGTGGTGTTTGGGTTTTTTTTTTGTTTTGGTTTTTGTTTAATCAGCCATCTTCCATTTAATACACATTAGAATTTACCTGAATCTTCTTGTGTATGGAAATTGATTATTCTTACATATTCATGTATCAAAATGATGTAACTGAAGGTCTGTGGTCAGCACAAACTGACAGCCAAGTTGCCACATCGGTCTACAGTAGAGCACAATGGAAACTCTCATCCCCATTGGGAGCTCTTTTGTGTTGCATTGCACTTTATGCACAATGACTGGGCTTCGTCTTGCGTAGTTGAAGATATCTATGATGTAGACTTCTATGACTAAGCTAATTGCCTTAGGATTTGCTTAGTCAGTACTTTTGTTTACAGAGAACAAGATGTTTTTAGGGTGTCATGGGTGTCATTCAGCTGATGAGATGAGGCATACCCATGACATGCCATTTTTCTTTCCATTGGCTATAAAGGGAACTGGAGGGAAGCTAGCTCAGATATCTATTTGTATTTGGCAGGACACCCACCTGACGCCTAATTCAGGAAAATGGCAGAAAGTCCCCCAACTGAAAGGATGTAGTCTTCATCTCTATCAATTTTCCTGTGTAGCTGAGTAATAAGATTCTTACATCTCTGTGTTTAATTTGCAAAAATGTAATAATATAGTAGGTTGTAGTAAATGGCTGAAATTCCAGACTCATTAAAATTAGTAGGATATTTGGCATGGCACCAATTCTGGCCCTGCATTCCTTGTCTTCAGAACCAGAAAAAAAGGCAGATACGTTTCTTTGCTGAAGGAGTACTGTACTGGAGTTAGTCACCTTTTTTCTGCCTTTCTGATTAAGTCAAAGCCAAATGTAGTCTTGACTTCTTTCACATCAGCTTGGTAAGCTACATTTGCTTACATTACTTATCTTGTCATTTGGAAACAGGTGCTACTAAAATAGCATCAGTCTATAATTTATGTCTATTCTAAAGTTTAACCTCTATCCTAAATTTATCTCATATTTGATTTTTTCTGTGAAAATGTGTCTGATTTTAATAGCGAGGGAGTATATTTCTCTTAAAATGCTGTCTTTGCATTTTTCCTAAATGCTACTTGGAAAGACTCCCATTAATTTCAGAAGATTTGGTTTAGGTTCTTTGTTAAGGAAAAACATTCTGTTTCAAGAATTCTATGTTGCCAGTTACAGTATTTCCATATAGAAAATAATTTTCAATTTATTTTTGAATTCATCATATCACATAAAGGTACTGCAAACGTAACAAATCCACAGAGATTTATACAAATTGGAAATCCTTTTAAAGTCAATATGCCTAGAATAAGTAATAGGAGATGCTTATATAAATTACATAAATATGAAAGTTGATGTGATTTAAAGTAAGAAGTAAAAATAGATGTCTGAGATAAGAGTGATTGAAAAGTTGATGTGAAACTGATGTGATTTAAGCCCAGAAATTGAAGCAGACAGGGAAAATAAAGCAATTCAAAAAAACTGATGCAGTTCTAAATGAACAATGGAAATGGTGAGCTCAAATAAGATTGACGTGAAACTTGGAGAGATTTAAAATGTGAAGCAGAGAGGTAGAATAGGTGCAACTGAAAAACCTATGTGATTTAAAGAGAAGACTGGAAGCGAGGACTTGGAGTAGAATTAACCAAAAAACTCATATAGTCTGAAGAGGGAAATAGAAATAGACAACTGGATTATGACTGAGAAATTTCAAGAAGAAAGATACAGTATTAGATCACTTGCTCTGTCCTTGTTGATGTCCAGGATAAATCCTGCATTAAACACATGCCAACCCCTAAATCTAAATGCCAAATGCTTTTATAAGAATTTTCTTGGCTTTCATTAGCTTTTGGATGGAACTAATTTTTGGACCTGAAGTTTTCTGTGGAGCCTTATATGCTTATGCTTTATGCCTCTGCAGTTTCAAACCCTAAGATTCTGACCTGAGCATCTGTCCCTTTTTATGGGCTTTCCTGCCTGCCTTCTGGTCCATGTCTACCTCTGTTTCTAAATATCCAAAGATTTTAGAATACTAGGAGACACTGCAGAAACATGCTGGCTTCATTTTTTGCAGTCAGGGGTTTTCACAGACCTGGAGTGATACCTTATTATGTTTAGAGAACAGGGATATGAATCATGAGTGAATCCAACCTTGGCACTGACAGTGACAGCTCCATGGTTCTGGACAAGACACTACATGTTTCTTCATCAGTTCTTCTTTTTATAAAACTATGATATAAATACTTCTCTGTCTGTGGGTTGTTTCAGTGAATAATTGAATTTGTGGGTGTTCAGACCACTATCCATGTCAGCTTTTTGGCACAGAAAAACTCAAGAACAGTGCTGATGCTGTGGAGAGAGTGTAAACTCAGGGAGTCAACAAAGAGGATCTGGAAGTGATTGCACTGGGACTGAGCAATAAGTAACTTTAAGTACAAGGTATGGCTCTCATTATTGGATCAAACCCTAAAATACCTTAACAAGGACAATGAGAGTGTTGTGATTTAAACCTGAAGTAAACCTATTGTTGTTAGAAGTGCATGTATTGACATTCTATTTGGTCTGCAGTAACGTTAGAATTTTTGGACTGAAATACTGATCTATAGTTAAATCCTGCATATTGCATATATCAGCCGATGAAGAAGTTAATCTCTGAAATTATGTGCTCCATCTGGGTTTTAGTGTTTTATGGAGCTGCTGACATAGGTCTGACTTAGAAGAAATTTGAGATTTTGTCTGTTTTACTACTGAATACAAACATGACTCTGTTCTGGATATGGTTTTACCTCAAGAGTAAGATATATAGTCATTAAAAGGATGTAAATAAGTAAAGGGTACCACAGCATTAAGGGTGGAACAAGTACTCACAGAATGCACATTATTAACTGCAATTCATTTTCCTTATCTGCTGTACTATCAGGTGGAGATATAGTGAACCTCTTACTGTCCCATTCCCAGTTGCACTTCACAGCACAAGTTTCTATAGCTTTCCATGGAGAATGAAGCTGTGAAGGAAATTAGGAGGGAGGTAACACTGAAAGAGGTTATTCACTCAATCCAGATATTTAATTGAAAAGCCTAAGGATAAAGTTTCATAATTCATTTTCCTTAGCCATGAAGCTGACAAATCTAGCGGGGGGAGAGGAAAAAAAAAAAAATCCACTTATCCATTTAATTGTTCTGTCCTATGAAACAGATTATGAAAACAAGGCTGTTGAGGAATTTAGATGAACAGTTTTGTGAACTGAGTAATTTACTAATGTAGCTGACAGTCCAAGTGGTAACTTCTCATAAATTCAAACACTTCTCATGCAAACACTGTATATCCTTAACTGTGTGGCTTATCCCATGTGCTGGTTTAACTCCGGCCGGCAACCAAGCACCACGCAGCCACTTGCTCACTCCCCTCACCCAGAAAGATGGGGAGGAGGATCAGAAAAGAATGTAAAAGTCAAGGGTTGAGATAAGAACAA
>JAVJGI010000060.1:88603519-88636893 GCA_035590275.1 Ibycter americanus
CTCTTTGGCCAGCTTGGGTCACCTGTCCTGGCTGTGTCCCCTCCCAATTTCCTATGCCCCCCTCAGCCTTCTGGCTGTTGGGGCCCAAGGAACTGAAAAGTCCTTGATTTAGTATAAACATCACCCAGCAAAAACTGAAAACATCAGCACGTTATCAACATTGCTCTCACACCACAGCCAAAGCACAGCACAGCACCAACTACTAAGAAGAAAATTAACTCCATCCCAGCTGAAACCACGACATCCCATTAACTTAGTGAAACTGCAGCCATGTGTTAAATTCAAAAAGATATAGAACTGTTTACAGCAATGGGGCTATAGTAGAGAATATCCTAAAACTGAAAGTAATAAAATAGTGACATTTTTATCTGTTAATGGGAAAGGTCTCTGTGAATATAGATATGTTATTAGTAATCAAAATTTAAATTCTATTCATCCTTGGTCTGGTTTTGGTACTGCTTTGAAGAAGATGTTGAAGTAGTAAAGTGATGATTAGCCTTTGATATTCATGCAAGCATAAGTTCAGATTCATGACTAGGACAGGGGAGAAAAGATTTAATTAGCATCCAATCTGCTTACTTGCAACTATATTTTTGTTGCTAGCACCTTTTGATGGCACTCTGCCTCTCACTTGGTTCTACTTAAAACCCAGATATTCAATACAAACCAGTTATAAAGTTAGGTCTTACTTCTAAGCCCTACTTTTTGAGATCAGTTAAACTGTTCAATATCTATGCATATATATATGTGTATAAATATATATATGTGTGTGTGTGCGTGTGTATATGTGTAAAGTCATCATTTATCTTTTCAACAGAGAGTGGATTACCCAACCACTGTCTTAGATTGTTGTTTCCAGGTAGATCTCGTAAAGAAATCTGAATTTAGTGTATGTGAGACTTCATTTCTCAATTTTCTTCAAGGTAGATATGCACTGGCATGAAACTCAAAAGACTTGCATTCGGATCCTAGCTGTACTTCTAGGCTGCTCTGGTACTCCTCCTAACTCACTAAAATATGCTAAAACATTAAAGGAAAAAAAGACAAGTATGTAAGCCTTCTCTAAGAATATGTGTTCCTTTCTGTCATACACCGTCATGATTCTTTAAGGCGAATGAGTGGATGGTATGTTCTCCTGATTCTTCTTTTGGAAGCGCTGTTTTTTGCTTTCACAGAGAAGACTGGAGATTAGACACTGAAGATTTAAGTAGTACACAGAGGTCTAAACAGATTCACTACTAGAAAAAGCAATACTGATGACTATTGACTATTGTATTAATAGTGTCCATCTTATTCATACTCTGTACCTCTCTGGTCCCATAAGCCTATCCTTGTCTTTGGGATGCCAGGCTAAATTCACCAGGGTAGTGAGGGATCATGCAGCACAGGTTCCAGTTGCTCTTCTTGATCTTGGATTGCTGGAACTCTAATTATTGCTGTTCTACAATCCAAAAAAAAAAAAAAAAAAGGACAGGACGGACACACACACCCCCCAAAGAAAAATTTTTCCTGAGATCAGCACCAACCACTCATGGTATACTCCAAGGGGAAGTTACTGTCATCAAATAGCTTTCAGATATAATATAAAGCATTAATAACTAAAGGTCCTTCCAAAACTCACTGAACCCAAGGCAAATGTTGCCTTTGCCTGTGCTGGAAAGGGGTAAGAATTAAACAGCAGGGAAGTGACATGACAGAAGACTATAAAGACAAATTCAAGGTAAAACTGCATGGAAGGAAAGCAAAAGCAGATAATTAAATTAATAAGCAGAATAGCTCAATGAACAAGAAGATAATGAAGGGAATGAGAACTGAAGTATGTGAGACACATAACCAATAGAAGGTACAACACAAAAATTAGCTAGAAGCCGTAAAGGGAAAATTGCCTTTTAAACCAAAATTGGTGCAACGCAAGTAGAAGGATGAAGGACATAATTGACTAAACGCGGCTTAAAAATCTTCCATCTCTTCATTACCATTCATGTTTCCCCCCCCCCTCATTTTTCTGTTTCTTTCACCAATCTGGTGCTTAAGTTTTCCCTGCAGTATTCAGTAGTCAGTGCCTAAGATTGTCTTAAAAGAACCATTTATTCTTTGTTTCAAAGGCAAGTCAAAGCTCTGTATGTTTGTTACAACTTACAGCTAACAAAATTTGCAGATACCATATTTGTTATTATAATGGCCACAGTTCCCTCCTGATTTTGCCATCAGAAACAAGAACACAGCCATTACATACATTTGCTCTAAAAATAAAGCAATCCATTACTCACTACCTACTGGTCAGGGACTGCAGTCACATGGCATACATAGCCGTTAGAGAAGAAAACACACTATCAGAGAAGTGTCTTCTAACACACTATCGGAGAAAGTTTTCTGAGTAAGTTGAAAGATGCAGGAAAGGAGCCTCAGCAGTGATCTGTACTGAGAGGTAGGCAAGTAGGAGGGGAGATAATGTCACCGCCCGGACACTGTTAGAATACCTTTCCCTAGTATGTATTTATTTACACTTTCAGAGGAAACACAAATGCTTTTGAGAGGACAATCCATGGCATTTATTATCATCTTTACTTTGACTAACGCAGTGCCTTTGAGTTCCACTCATGGCCAAGGACTTCACTGTGATAAATGCATTAGATGGATAACAATGTTCAATGCTTCTCTATGGGTGTTCTGTATTGCCGGTAAATCTAAATAATAACTACATAAAAAAAAAAATTGAAATAACTGACCTTGGGCAAATGACACTCTTTTTATGTTTTAGAGACACATCTGCAAAGCATGGATAAAAAAAGCAACTTTATATAATTTGTAAGTACTTAGGAACACAGCTTGTCTCACTATCTATTACACTGATATCCTACCCTTGGTCAGAGTTTGAAGATGATTTTGTAATACAAATAAAAATAACCGTTCTGTGTTCCATTTAGTTTTGCCAAAAGCTGAATAAAACTTATGAGATTCTGCAGAGATCAGATAAGTAAATGCACCTCCTTAATATATTGTACAGTATCTGTATCTGAGGGCATACTATATCAGCTATTCTGTAAGGAAACCCAAGTCTTGTTCAGACAACCAAACTTTCATTGATTTCAAAGAGATGTAAGCACCCCACCACTTGCAGGGTGCTAGCTATATTATAGGTCCATCTGAACCACAGTGTCTATTTCTAGATGGTATGAGAGCTTGCTAGAGGCCCAATATGCTATCACAACAATTATATGAGGGCAAATTGATTACTCCCAAACTTTACCTTGTCACTTAGTGAGAAAAGAATAATTAGCATGAGCCCTTCCATAAAATCCATCTGTAAAAATAACCTCATTGTTTTTATACCAAGTCTATGAAAACACTTGAATTTGCTTTTAAATTAATTTTCCTGTACTGAATGTTCACTTATACTGGAAGTTATCACTTAAAAAAGTAACTTCATTCAGCAAGACAGAATAGCACTTCATATAGAAAACAAATGAGAGTCAGAGGCTCAGCTCTTGGACTTAAAGATCTTCTCTGCTGAAACCATTGGAGCTATACAGATGTACACTAACAAAAGAACCTTTCAGCCTCACTGCCCCTACAGTTCTAGGCTTTGCTACTATCTGAACCCTAACCCTAATCATAGAGGTGGGCTGATCCTGAGCTCACAAGGGCCATTGCTTATCCAGAGGAGATAGCTGCAAGGGGAGGAATCTTGGTGCAGCCCTGCTGTTATTTTTGCATGCCTTTTTCAGTCCTGCTGCCCTTTGCAGTGGGACTGAAAGATTCTTTAGTTAGCCCCAAAAAGCTCTAGGCTTTTTGATTTTTCATTTTTCTTCATAACAGACTATGTTTCAGTGTGAGCAAGTGATGTCCCTGCAAGATACTCAATCCTTGGACAAAAGTCAAATGCAAGCAGAGATTCAAACACGGATTTTTCTGAACTATGAAAAAAGTTTCCAGGAAACAGACAGATTGTTTAATTCAAGATATGACTCATCTTTAAGATGGATTACTTGGTCTTTTTCTTTCTTTTTTTTCTCAGAATTTTTTGTCTCATTCTCTGTATTGCATACTTGTATCCATGACCTTTCTTAGAAGTAAAAAATAACTAGACTTGTAAAATATAAATATAAAGAAAACATGAGGACTCAGTTTAAATTTGGTGACTGATTTTCAAATCCAAATTACTTGCTTTGACTGAACATTATACATCACCATCTAGTAATGGGTGCATAGATTATGATTAGTTAAGACAGTAGCCAAAAGCCTGAAGCCACATTTTAAAGAATACAATTACATCATGTAGCCCAGAATAGATAGGACATAGGCCAGTTTAAATTGTGGTATCTTGCTTCTCTGACTCTTAGCTAAGAACTTACTTTTTCCAGAGATTGAATACTAAGATACAGACAGGTTGCACACTTATGGATATTCAGCTGGCCTTTCACCAACTTCTTCGAAGAGATATTTATTATGTTATAAAACATCTTTTTATTTTATTCACCCCTTCTTGGTGAATAGCTAATTTCCTTATTGTGAAAGATTGGTTAATAATACATCTACAGCATTATGCCATTATGCATCTGTCTTTCTTTCTTGATTTAGAAGTAAGAGGGTGACCTCCCAATATAGCTAATTTAATCTGCAAAAATAACCTTGCAAATTGACTTGCCAGAAACTAATATTAGATTAAATCTTTGTTCTATTGAACCTAACTGTCATTAGTGATTCCCTGTAAAAAGCTTAATCTACAATTGTAAAAAATCTCTACTAATGTTGTCAGGTTTCATAAAATATCTATTTTATTAAAGAATTAGTGATGCTGATTCTGGTGGATTTGCAATATTTGGGTAGAAAGCCTGGATCTGATTCAAATTCAGATTACCTTTTGTACTAAAGTTTGGTAGAGCTGAAAAAGTGCTGCAGTAGCTACTACATGTATAAGTAAAGTATATTGTTTTAAGAAAATGTTAACTCTGCTAGGAATGTGAAACATTTTGTTTCCTATGAAAAGCAAGAGTTAGATCATTGGAACTTTTTTCAGCAGTCGCCATTAATGTCACTACAATTGCCTTTTTATCTAAACAACTCTACTAATTATTTCAGATGCCCCATATTACCATATAGAAAGGGCCAATTTTTACAGCGAAATGAATATGTGGTGGTACTGCACACTGTAGGTAGTTCTGAGAATCACCATATTGAAACAACAAATCAATTCGAAATAGATTTAACAGCCAAATATATTTAAGTTGGTTAAATACCCAAGCAAAGACACAAGAGCTATACAGAAAAGTTGAAAATTCTTTGTGCATATCTGGAACAACCTCTAAAATCATACAAAGATAACTGAGGACAAATAGGAGAAGATTCTCTCATGTCTAGGCTGTGCGGTGTTTGAAGTGGTCTCCCACAAGGAAAAAGTGAAATGCTAACACCTGATCATTTAAATTAAAATGCATAGATCAAAGTTCTAGAGAAAAATCAAGCTTTGACTGGGTGCAAAATAGATGGGATTAGGTACTTTCTATTGTGACTTCTCTATGATTCTTTTTACTTGCTGATAATACTATGAATTGTATGAGGACAAAGAATATGTTTTAACAATTCATATGTAATAGTCTATTACACTAGTGAAGAGACCATTCTTTGAACTAACCGATGAACATAAGTCACAATGTGTATGCTCAGTGAATACGCACTTATTTTCACTAGCTCAAGATTAGAGTTGAAATGCAAGTTTAGAAAACAAAGTCTCTTTGAACACCACAAATTGGTGAACATGAATTCCGCTTAAAGTCCAAAACTAGAGGTTAGAAGTCTTCCTTCTGATGCTCCATTGTATAGTGCTATTAAATACTGACCCCTTCCTCTGAGGCCACAGGAGTATATGTGTATGTGTGTATGTGTGTGTATACATATATGTCTTTCGAGAATTTATCCGGTTTACATTGTGAACCTATTCAAGCAATGCACAGCTCTTGCTTGAATACTATTTTCATTATACGTTTGAGCATTGTTATTGGACTTTGGACTGACATGTTAAGATATCCATATACATGAAGAATACAAAGGTTTATATCTGAGTTATACATGTGTAGGTATATTATTTTATACCCTACCTGCATTTGTAATACTGCCAATATATGATTATACAGAAATAAGCAGTACACAAAATACATGTAGTTGGCTACCTGTGCAAGTACCTGTGTAAGTACCAACTAATTGCATAGATGTATATATTCATATCTGTGTACAAAATACAGCCAGGTACTGCCTGTGATACAGCTGCTTAGCATTACAGTATCTTCTTTAACATTTAAATCCTTAAAACCTATTCAGGAAAGCCTGATTTTGAACATTGTGCTTGTAACAATGGATCAAATCATGCTATCTTTTTTTTCCCCTTCATATTAAGTAAGTGAATTCAAAGGTGATGCCTATTTTTAAATTAACTGTCAGCACCGTGTAGAATAAAGGAACTATTTTAATAGAGAAGAGTGCATGGGAACAGGCTTCTGATACAGCGTAGGTATTACATAGAACATGAATTACACGCAGACAGCAATTCCAAACAGGCAATAATAAATACCCATTTGAATTGTGCTGTTTGCTTTGCATCATATTAAATAAATAAACATGTTAATGGGTTCAATAGCTTGTGTCCATATAAAAAAAGGTCAACTGTCACAGTGTGTGCTACCATTTTCTGTTGTTTCTTATACACTTGGCTTGAGCGTGGGCTATAATAATGTAAAACATCAGGACAATATTTGATCAGCTTTTAGTAAACTCATGTTTTCCTAGTCAAAAAAGCCAGTGTAGGAACAACAAACTTTCTCTTGACAGTACCTTTTCATGAAGTAGTAAAGGAGAGCAATTTGCATCCTTACAGCATGTCTGTCTGCATCAGGATAGTCAATATATTTCTCAGATATTGTAATAAACTCTACCCTACAGTTAAAAATTATTGGTTAAGAGAAAAAGCTTTCTCAGGGAATGATGTGAGTCTGAGTATGAAATGAACTACAAAAGGATCCTGGGACTGCATCATTTTGCTGTTGCAGCTTGTATGGTCACTCATTCCAGCAGGCTTTGTTCCTGCAGCAGGCTACAGCTAGGTCATCGGAAGAAAGTCACCCATTTGCTGTGTTTCAGCTATTGCACTGAAACACCTGAATCCTCCAGAAAGTGGAGGTGAGAAGGGAGCTGTTCATATATGGAAAACAACAGGGTAGGGCAAGCAGACGAAAAGACAGTAATGATGGAACCTGCAGCACCCAGAGAAAGATGGAGCTTTCTGAGAGGAAGCATAGGGCAGGCTCAGCAGCCAGGGGCCAAAAGGTGATTATGTAGAGTTTGTTTCAAAGCAGACACAGCTAGAAATTGCTAGATCAAAGCAAGCCACAAGGCTAGAAAAGTTACATTCAAAAACTTGTTATGAGCAAAAGGAAACACACCAGCTATACAGAGTTAGGAACTTATTGTGAGTAAAATTCATCTTTTAACAGTCTAAAAGTCCAAATTATCATATTGGAAGATAAAAACTTTGTTAATAATACAATTAGAATTGTTCGCAAACAAGCTAATATGTATTACTGTTTCTAGTTTATATTCACCTTCCAATTCTCCCTCTGGATCTTAAGTTTGAAAAGTGCAGTCTTTCTCAAATAGCACTGGATGTATGTAAGCGGATAATACATGATATGTCACTAATATCCTAAGACCTCCACTGGGAGAGATATGATGTTCATGGTGGGGGTCTCCTCTACTGAGCCTTGGGGGTGCTGCTCAGGCAATTTTTATATTCATCCTTACCCTGGGCTGCTGCCTCTGGCTGCTCCCAGCTGAGGGGTGAGCGTGTCCCCACGGCCTCCCCAGGCTCAGCCCCCCCAGGGCTCCTGTGTGCTGGGCAGCGGCCCCCTGGGTTTGCCAGACCCTTCCCAGGGAGGCGCTGGCAGGGCCGAGGCTCAGGCCCAGGCTCAGGCCCAGGCCCAGGCTCAGGCCCAGGCTCAGGCAGGGGGGCAACAGGCACGTGGCCCCAGAGGCCGGCGCTGAAACCAGCCCAGCCCAGCACCGGCCCAGGTGAGCCCAGGGCAGCCTGAGAGCTGGGCTCTCAGCTCAGGGCAGAGGGTGTGATTTCTTGCTAGGGTTGCCAAGCCCTATTCAGCAGGCTATACAAATTGCATTTCTGAAGCTTCAATTTCAGACTAAAAGTGTAAACGGATATTCACAGTCTCCCTCTACAATCAAATACGCGTATACACTTATGTTTTATTGTGTAAATAGTGAATTGGAATTAGGGGAAAAAATACTAAGAAATTAAGTTACAGAAATAGACAGAAACAAAGGCCCAGCAGAGATAACGGTACTAGTTTCAGCAGAGTTAAGAAACTCTCTGCCTTCCCATATACGTACACACGCATGCAACAGGGAGAGGAGTGGAGGACCTCCCAAGATCGTGAGATACATGAATTGGTGAAAGCAGAGCATGCACACACGATTATCTGCTGATTTGTTGCCCTGATCTGAAAATAGTAGAACCACGTCATGCTTGATGATCTGGCTGGCTATATAATTACCTAGAGAAAAATATGCAGAAAAAAAATATCTTGCACCCTCAAGAGGAAAGAATAAATTTTTTCTCAATTTCCAAGTCCAATGTAACTTCAAGAAGAACTATGTCTTTCAGAGGTACAGACTGGTTTACAGATTGATTTTAAGATGGAAAAAACTGATTTCCATAACAAACTACTCTCTACTTTCCAGCATTGCAGCAGGAGCTGTTGAACTTAAATTATAAGGATCAAATTATAGTTCATCCTGCAGCTGTAATTACAGTATTGATGGGCTGCGTCAGTGCTCACACCCAGTGCACTGCAATCATTAATTCCCTGGGTGGTTCAGCATCCCCTCAGCTAGTCTTTTACGTAGATGGGCTGACATGATATGGTGGACCAGTTTGAAAGAGAGTGATTTGAGACAAGGTAACTGGCTGAACGTCTCACCACCCTCACATTACATATTTGACTAATTCATGCAGTAGCTCCCCAAGTAAGTATATCACACCATCATGAACATTTTCCTGGGCAGTTCCTGCAGTGTGTAGGATGACTTAAATATTTCAATGTGTAGATTAAAATCCTGGGCAGAATTTAGTCCTCCTGGAGACTCCACTAGGTGGTTTTTGCTACAGAATTGATCAAACTTTATCAAAAAGATACTTTTGACTAGGCAGTAGAAACCGTTCCTCAGGTGCAGATATGGTCAAGTTAGACAGTCTTTTGTACATAATTAAGATAGATGTTTTGTACCTAGTTTAAGACAATCTGCAGCAATGGATCACGAATGTGCTGGAATGGTCACACAGGACCCCACGGACAAGCTGAATGGTAAGAACTGAGCAAAATATCAGTGTGGGAGATGTCACCAGATCCAGCTGAAAATGCTGCTGCAAGGACCCTTGCAAAAGAAATTCCTGTCACCAAAGAGCCTGTCATCAATCATCTTGACAGAGAGATTTGATGCCCCACACAAAACATTATGCCAAGATTTCAATAATTTTTGCGGGTTTTTTTAAGGAACACTCATGAGCTCGTAAGTGTCTTTGCAGCAGCGTGTTAAATATTTATTCAAATGAAAGGCAGGACCACATGGTTTACAGATAAATACATACACATTATTCATGTGAATGAGAGTGTGGTGGATTGACCTCGGCTGGCTGCCAGGTGCCCACTGAGGTTGTCTCTCACTCCTCTCTCCTCAGCAGGGAAGGGAGAAAAAAAATAAGGTGAAAAACTCATGGGTCAAGATAAAGTCTGTTAAATTAAAAAAACACAACAAACAAACCAAACGAAAAAACAAAACCCCAAGCACCTCAATAATGAATGCCCTCCCCATCTCCTTTCTTGTAGCTTTTGTTGCTGAGCATGATATTATGTGGTATGGAATATCCCTTTGGTCAGCTTGGGTCAGCTGTCCCAGCTATGTCCCCTTCAGACCTCTTGCCTGCCTCCAGCCTACTGGCCTTTAGGAGGGGGTGGGGGTTGCTGGAGATGGACAAAGTCACTGAAGCATTTCTTTGCAGCCTTAAGAAAATACTTCACACACACACACACACACACACACACCCCCCACCCCACCCACCCCCAAATGTCAGTGACACATCAGGAAATATATTTATTAAAGTAAGGAGCTTGGGGTGGAAACTTTGAGGCAAAGCGACCTCTGAAGCAACCAGGTTCCATTTGGTTTTCAAGTTGATTACATCCTGTTAAATTGCACAGTTTTCCTTCTGGAAAACTGGATGGAAGAAAATGGTGACCTGTTCTTCTAAAACATTGAAGTTCCCTTGCACTCTGCATGAATTACAGAGATCAGAGACAAAACCCAAGGATGTTCTTTAGGGATCAGGAACTGCCCATACAGAGACATTGCCCAAAACTCCCCTCCCTGCCCCAAGGTGCTCATACGTACATATGCACAAAGTTAATCGAGGTGGAAATTTTAAGGATAATTTACTCAGACACTTGGTAAGAAAGATAGGTGCAAAACACACCTCACTTGCCACAGCAGGATTGATTCTGCAAGGGAATTTCATAATAATATACTAACTCTTCATGCTCTACAGGCCTAAGCTCCAAAATGTACCTAACATTCATTTTTTTGAAAGCTTAGTACCATAATATAGCTACGTATGAACATAAACATGGTCCTAGCCACACTCCATTAAACTCAGAGGAAGTGTGCACAAACGGACAAATAAAATTATAATTAGGGAACACAAGAAAGGAGGAAGAATTTTGACTAAGATCATCAAAACATCTTTACGAGATCGGAAGAAATCTAAGGCTTTTTTAGAAACCAGCAACACACTGTCTAAAATCTGTCAGTCCTTTAACTACCAAATAATGAACAAAGCAATCAAAGCAAGGCAAAAATTGAACGTAGCTTTCTACACCCATATTTACTAGGAAGGGCAATGAGGAAATTTCCTGACTCAAAGATAATTTAATTAATGTCAATATGTGGACTTAACAAAGGCTGATGCCTCGAAGAAAGGTGTTACAGAGCGACTCCGAAAAACTCAAGGGCAGTAAATCACTGGGACCAGATGGTGCTGATACAAGAAATCTGAAGGAACTGAAGTGTGAAATAGCAAAGGTAGCAATGAAGATATGCAATATATCCTTAATAAACCACACACTGTTCCCAAAGATTGGGAAGTTGTCATCTTAGGTTAAAAATAAAATAAAAAAGCCATATATGATCCTTGGCATTACAGACCAGTGAGTCTTATATTTGCTCCAAGGAAGCTGGCTCCGAATTTAATTAAAGACAGAGTGATACAGCATTCATGAACAATAGACCAATAGGGTATGGCTTCTGTAAGGGCAAACCTTTCAAACCCCCTAGAAGTTTTAAATGATAGTGGGAAAAAGAATGGTGCTCCTGAACTGACCAGACTAATAATGTTTTGTAGGTTCAGCACATTACTAAACACATGGGGATCACAGTACACAATCTAATAGCTACAAGTGCAGAAAAGGTACTTCATTTTACCTGCCTCAAGTCATGGTGTCATGAGAGGCAACTGGGTGTTTCTGAAGTGCTGAAAATGTAATTACCATATGAAATGAAGATAATCTCACTCACCTGCTCCTGAACACTCTAATCTCAGGAGAAAATATTCTCTGATGACCTTTCCAGAGTCACACAAGTAAATTCTATTGACTTCCCACTGACATATTTTTGTACTTGTATTTACAGCAACTGTAAAGGGAGGTGGTCATGAAAAATTAACTTTGAATAAGGAGACACCCAATTGGAAAGGCTGAAAACCACCACTTTAGGGGAACTAGTAACACTTTTTTGCCATGGCCTCTTTTTCTATTGCTAGAATTCTCATTCTCTACCTCACAGCTTGAGAAAAGGTAGCTGCTTGAGACCTTGAGATAGAAAGCATTCATCATTAATCTTTCCATCACTTCATCTTTCTTCCTGTCCTTCATACCTAATTAGAACTGTGTAGAGAGGGGTAATTCCATCTCATGAAAGATTTTGTTTTGAAATGTGGGGATTTAATCAAAGAATTGAAACAAAACCCCAAAATACCATTTCTTATCGGTGAAAGAAATCAGAGCCCTATCTCAAACAGTGGAAGATCTTAGTTGCCTAAAATTATGTATCCCAGAAACCTCAGAATCCATGCTTCTGGGTTCAATCCACATGGCTCAAGATTAGTCAACATGGAAAAATTACTTGATGTTACAGCACTGGGGAGCAGTGGGCTCCTCAGCCCTGCAGCAATCAAAGTGGCTGGCAACAGCATCAACCAAGTTATCTCCCTCAGCCAGTCTATCTCTAAGTAAAATATCATCAGGGCACACTGCAATACCATGCAGATACATTAGCACAAATCCCAAAGCAGTATATTCAAAGCTTGAATTTCACTCAAAGTCTTTCTTGCGCAGCACCAGAGAATGGCTCTCGGCACCATGCAGAGCCATGCTTACAGAACCGCACACCTAGGAAGGCAAAGCTGCTGATGGATTGCACAGGTAAATTATCAGGAGCCTAAGAAAGATTCCCAAAAGATGCATGACATATATTTAGGACAGATTTACAAAGTTTACAAGGCTTCAATCAGATTATTTTCTATAGAATTCCTAAATTTCAACAAAATGGGCTAATATAACTACCAGTTAATATGTATCAAGCCAATTATCTGAGGCTTTGGTTGAATCTATTTCTCTACTGCAGAGCCTTTATTGAGCTTCTACCTCCCTGCTCCTCTATCACATTCCTTTTCAAATAAATACTATATCATAGACTGTGGAGTTTTATTTTGTACACTCTATAGTGCAATGAGTTCTTCAGGCAATACTTCAACAGAAATGTTAAATAGCAGTAACAATAATTCCATGCAAAATACAATTATATCAGAAGAGACCTGGGTTCTTACTTGAAAGAGGATAATATATTTGCCTGCTGTATGACAGCCTCATTTTTTCACTCTTGTAAAATAGTTATCTAGTACAAATGGTCAATATGTTTTCACATTCTTATTAGCCTCTTTTGTAAACCAGTAGTACATATATAAATGTTTATTCTTGATATACTGAATGTTATTGCTTCAAAACAAATTATTTTTCAGCATGATATAAACAGAACAGAGAACTTAGTTATGAAGGCTGTTGAGTTTCACAATAATAACACATCTGTCTTCATATCACTTTTCTGACTGTACAATACTCTTTTGTAATGCAAATATCAGAGTAATGCAAACATAATGCTGAGCTTAATTGCCTTATGAAATCTTTATTCATTTTTCAACATGCATTTTACTCATTCAACTATTCATTAACAGATAGTTTGCAGTGTGGAGATGATATTTTTAATATGTAATGCAATTTATAGAGTATAAAAGTGCTTACAGTACCAAGCTGTTATATAGGTCATTGACCTATATGGAAATGAATGAAGAAAGCTTCTTAACTTATGAGTGCCAGTGAAAAAATAAGACATGCCAACAGTGCAAATACATCATGTTTATCTATGTAAATCTCCTTTATATACATCAAGTCTCAGACAAAAATCGATAAATTCAACCTTGTTCTTTTTCTTTTTGTTCTAGCAAGCACTCTATTACAGATATCAAAAACAAAACCAGGCAAACAAGAAAATGATATTCAGGTATTATTCACTATCACTTAGGGTAACATTCAAAAATTAAGATCTACCAATCACTAACCTTCTAAAACAACACTTGCATGTAAATTCAAGTGTAATTAAAACAAACATCAGTTCTCAGTTCTGAGGCCAACTTAATTATGTCTTAATGTTAACACATAATAAGACTTTTCTTTCTCTGTTTAGATATATCACTCCTTTCATGTTTTTTCCATTTATATCATAGAATCATAGAACGGTTTGGATTGGAAGAGACCTTTCAAGATCATCTAGTTTCAAACTTCCTGCCATGGGCAAGGACATTTTTCACTAGATCAGGTTGTTCAAAGCTCCTGACATTGAACGCTTTCAGAGATGGGGCATCCACAGCTTCCCTGGGCAGCGTCTTCCAGTGTCTCACTACACTAACAGCAAGCAATTTCTTACCTACATCGAATCTAAGCCTACCCTATTTCAATTTAAAATTGTTGCCCCTTCTCCTGTCACTACAGGCCCTGTTACAAAGTCACTCTCTGTCTTTTTTATAAGCCCCCTTTTAGTATTGAAAGGCTGCAATAAGACCTCCCCAGAGCCTTCCCTTCTCCAAGCTGAACAAACCCAAATCTCTCAGATTGTCTTCATAGGGAAGGTGTTCCAGCCCTCTGATCATCTTTGTGGCCCTCCTCTGAACCCACCCTACCAGGTCCATGTCTCTCTTGTGCTGAGGCCCGCAGAGCTGGATGCAGTATTCCAGGTGGGGTCCCACAGGTGCAGAGTAGAGGGAGAGAATCACCTTTCTCAGCCTGCTGGTCACCTTTCTTTTTATACAATCCAGGATACAATTGGCTTTCTGGGCTGCAAGCACATGTTGCTGGGTCATGTCCAATTTTCTGTCCATGTCATGGTTTAACCCCAACTGGCAACTAACTACCATGCAGCTGCTCACTCACTCCCCCCCCTCAGAGGGATGGGGAGGAGATTTGGGAAAAAGGTAAAACTCATGGGTTGAGATAAGAACAAGTCAATTAATAAAATTAAAAAATACATTATTACAACAACAACAACAATTGTAACAAGAAGGGGAGAGAGAAAAAGAGGAATAATCTAAAAGAGAAAAAAACATGTGATACACAGTACCATTGCTTACTACATGCTCACTGATGTCCAGCCAGCCCCCGAGCAGTGATCAGCAGGCCTTAACTAACTTTCCCCAGATTATATACCAAGCATGATGTTCTATGGTATGGAATATCCCTTTGGCCAGTTCAGGTCAGCTGTCCTGGCTGTGTCCCCTCGCAGTTTCTTGTGCCCTTCCAGCCCTCTCACTAGCAGAACCTAAAAAACTGACAAGCCTTTGACTTAGGGTAAGCACTAATTAGCAACAATTAAAACCATCAGTTAACAACATTATTCTCATACTAAATCCAAAACAGCATCATACCAGCTACTGAGAGGAAAATTAACTCTATTCCAGCTGAAATCAGGACAGCCCACCAGTATCCCCAAGTCGTTCTCCATAGGGCTGCTCTCAATCCATTCATCCCCCAGTCTGTATGGATATTTGGGATTGCCCCAACTCAGGTGCAGGACCTTGGCCTTGTTGAACTTTATGAGGTTCACATGCGCCCACTCATCAAGCCTGATAATGATGCTCTGTATGCCATTCCTTCTCTCAAGCGAATCAACCATACCACTCAGCTTCATGTGATCTGCAAACTTGCTGAGGGTGCACTCAATCCCACTATGTCATTAATAAAGATATTGACTAGTACTGGTCCCAGTACAGACCCCTGAGGGACATCACTTGTTTCTAATCTCCATTTCGACATAAAGCTGTTTTACTGAAACTCTTTGGATATGGCCATCCATTCAATCCGTTATCCATCACATATTCCACCTATCAAATTCATGTCTCTCCCATTTAGAGACAAGAATGTTGCGTAGGACCATGTCAAAGATCTTACAGAAGTCAAGATAGATGACATTGGTAGTTCTTCCCACACCCACTGATGTGGTCAGCCCATTGTAAAAGGCCAAAGGATGTCAGGCACAATTTGTTCTTTGTGAAGCCATGCTGGCTGTCTCATCATGTCTCTGGCATCCACATGCCTTGACATAGCTTCCATGAGGATCTGTTCCATCATCTTACTGGGCAAAGGGTTGAGGCTGACCGGACAGTAGTAGCCAGGATCCTCCTTTTTACCCTTTTTATTTATATTCTAAATCCTCCAAAATTTCTGAAATATGAATTAGTATAATTTTCAAGTTTTTGAAATGTTAAACATACACATAAACACTACTAGTGCTTAATTTAAATACTTTTTGACATAGGCATTGTGGAAAGTAATGCATATGTTTTTACAAACACACTTAAGATGTCAAGTGATGAAGACTCCACTAGCATCCACCAGCTATTCTAGTGCTTGATACTGTGTGCTGTTTTCTGAGCATAAATTGATCTGCCTTCTGCTTTCAGTTATTGTTATTTTCATGCATTTGAAATAAGTAATCTGATTCCATAAATCATCTATAGATTGTTGGGATTTTTATTTTTATTTTCCAGATTCCTCTGGTGGTTTAAAGACTTATAAGTCTGTGATCGTGTCATTTCTTAAACTACTTTATGAAGGTTAGCTGGCTAAGCCCTTCTCTCCAAAGCTCTGAAATGGAGTTTCAAAGACTTGTGTCATTCTTAAAGCTCTTTTCTAAATCCTGTCTTATTTTTCTGTATCCTTTAGAAGAGTAGAAGTAAGAGGTAAGAAAGTAAGGATTATCAGGTGATACACTGAAAGCATTGCACCAGCTGAAAATCTACATTTGCAGCTGTATGAAGTATCTGTTAACATCTCTAAACATTCCCAGTCTTTGCCATTCTTGTATTCAGACTTAGTATCACCACAGAATTGCACCACATCACCCTCAAAATGTATGTTTAATTTAGCTGTTTATCATGACTGCTTTTGCAGCATCATTTGCTTTAAGATAATAGTTTCCTTTCAATTGTAATGCAAATATTAAGTGTCTACCTGTGTGATTCAAACCATTTAGAACTGTAGGACTGACTTGTACATGCCATGTACCATTCCAATGATGCTGGCATGCTCTTCAGAGTGCCAGACTATTCATAAATATCTGCTCAGCTTTATTGAAAAACAACAGCACTAGAGATCTTATTTTTATATAGAATTGTTAGGAATATGCTATTTAATCCTATAGATCTAAAAAAATTTAAATATCATTTTTTTATTCAGCAGTTTCCCTAATTATTGCTGAAATAGAAAATATGGCTGTATCATTGAAATAAAGAATTTCTCACCAAACTCTCCTGCAGGTGCTATAGGAAAACACTTATTGAACATCTTATGCAATCTTTCTATGCCATTAATAATTTCTACAACTTTTATTTAAAGAAAACTAAACTGAAAACAAAAATCTGCAACACCGCAGCGTTACACTTTCCCACATTCAATAGTAGTATTACTTTTTCTGTATTAAGTTATGCACTGTCTTTATATTCCTAAATGCATTTCTTTCATTGGCACAGTCACCACTGCTTGTGGTCTGTATAAGTATTTCCAAAGTCAGTGGAGAAATGGATAACACCTGCATAATATAGGCTTCTAGTCTACTACTAGCTCTGTCAGCAGAACTTAGGACAAGTTGTCAATATGAGGACCCAACTACATAAAAATTCATGGCTGTAACAAGGACAGGAGAAGAAGAATGGTGTGGTACCCTTCTGGTACTGGAGGGGTACCAAATGAAGTAAAATACTTGCCATTGCTGTTGGTGCTGGCACATAAGACATACTGAGGCTCTACAGGTGCATGGATGCAAAAAGGGGCAAGAAAGGGACAGAATGGTGTGTAGATTGCTCCAGGAACTTCAATCCCAGGCTTTAGGATTATATTGTTATCCTCTGTTCTCCCTGTTATACCGGGTATTGGTTCTAGGGTTATGTTAAATTCAAAGTGTTAGGAGACAATTGAAAGCAAGGAGATTATCACCCACTGTTTCCAGAAGGCATAACTACATAAAATCTTCTGGCAGCTTTGTAAGCAAGAAGGAACGGATTGGCCATTTCAGCACTGAACTCGTGCATACTTCCCTCAATATTTGCAGTTCCCATTCCTAATGGGAGCTGACAGAATGTAAATGAGTTTCTAAAGGAACCAGCAAAAGTGGCAATTTTTCTCATTTAATCTTCAGATGAGCTGTCTGTCTCCCAGCTGCTGAGCTTCATTAGAATTCTGAAACTAATTTCACCTATCAACACACGATTATTGGTTTGAGTGAGGTTTTTGGGATACTCTGAGTAAAAATCACTCTACAATACAGAGTTGGCTCAATAAGAAAAGAACAGAATAAAACTGGCAGGCTTCAGAACAGTCAGTTCTTACCCTGAAGAAAACTTACATCTATCTTTGGAATCTGGTAAAAGTTTATTCTATACAGATCAGCAATGTAACAAAAATGTGATATGTATGAAAGCTAAAAGAGCTTACACTTTATTTATTAGCATTAAAAAGTTAGAAAATATTAATATTTTTGTCCAATGACAAAAGCCAGCATCCAGCAATGACTCTCGTGAATTCTCAAACCAAATCCAAAAAGTATATATGAGATTTAAATTATAAAAAAGTACAATATACTTAAAAAAAAATTGAACCACTAATTGATTCTGCTATGCAAAGTGAGCTAGTTTTAAATATTACCATTGGACAAATATAATCCTTTCCATATCTTCCCTTCAGTCATGCTATACTCACCTCCAGTTTTCATTATTCTGTCACTTGTTCTTAATCAAGCAATCAGCTATGTCTGTTTTGAGATCTATGAAGATTACTGATGTCATCACAGCTTTGTAATCCAACCGTATGTATATAAAGCAAAAAAAATAGTTTTGTACATTATAATTTGTTCAGGAAATTATATATTTCTGCAGGAGATGGCTTTAATTGTTGCCATGACTCTATCCTTGGCACTGGACAATTGTGTTGTGCTGTGATTGCCTCCACATTTATTACCAACAAATCTGTTCTCTGTCATTCGTTTACCCCTGTATTTTGTCTTTATTAATCAATGTGTGTTCATAACAAGATGCACTTCATTTCTCTCACTGCTTTCATTTGGAAGTCGAATTTTCCCTAACCTTGCAAACTATCCCCTGCTCTCTAAAAGTACAGTCCATTTCTCACAATAATTCAGCTTCGACCTAGTTATCAGTTATATCACAAATAATTTGTCTCTGTTGGTCCATCTGTTATCTGTACAGCTTACATGATTTAGGTTTATTATGTAGGGCTAACAGAATGGTTAATAGTCTTGACTGGCAGCTTGTTTCTTGTAAAGAAAACGCTTTTCCCCTGTGATATTTTTGAATGCATCACAGCAGTCTTGAAATTTCTAAGTGACTTTCCCTAGCATTTTACATTCCCTTTCTTTCTCCCAAAAGAGCATTGCTCTCAGCTTGCAATAGAACATTTTGATTGTTTCCAGCTCCCATTTCTCTACACTACTACCCACTTTAACTTAATGCAATTTTACGCCAGGAATCTCTGACACAGGTGTTAAGGGGCCACAGAGGCACCAAGCAGAAAGAATGATGTTTACTTCCCATCCCTCAGTCACATGGTATGGGGCAGTTTGCAAAAAGGTAAGTGTACCACTACAAAGATTAGCATACCCTGATACACTGGCTACTGGACACACAGTATAAAATAAAAGAAATAAAATAACACTAAAAAAGAAAACCTGTTCTTCAAGGTCAGATGGTTATTTTCTTTCTACAAATCAGGATGTCCCAGGAAATAAACAGAACTTCCGGAGCAGAGGATGACTTGGTGCCAGAATATATTTCTAATTCCTTTTCAGTCCTATGGCCAGTGGAGCACAAGGATTTCTTTAAAAAAAACCAAAACAAAATAAAATAAAATAAAGTAATGAAAGAATAAGGATTAATCATAGAGATTCATACTAATGTCACTGGTGTTTATTAATTTAAACTTAACAGCCACTTTCCAATCAAGCACTTATAAGGAATGAAAAGTACACTTTCAGCTAGTTTTAATTCTAATATACGTATATTACAGAATGAATGGTGACGAACTGTATGCCATATCATATGTGTAGATTCACATCATAGCCTTAAAGAGGACACTCACATTATAGAGCTGCTAAATAGTCTGAAACATACTACAAGATATCTAGATGCAATAGCCAACAGTTTGTCTGAAGAACTTGGAAGTGTACCAGAGATCCTTACCACTTTTCCAAACTACCATAATTAAGACTTGTTTATTATACAACTGTACTTTATGAATGTGGTACTACTTTACAGAAGGTTCTGCAGGATAACCACAGAAAGTCATTATTATTCCATACATAGCAAGTGACTTTAACAGGACTGTTTTTCATTTCCCATATTCATGCATTTGGTGTAGCTAATAACCCATAAAGCACCTTTACAGTCAATTTAACCTTCTTTAAAATTATATTTGTCAACCATACAACAAACTCCACTTGCTGCAGTTGTTTCAACAGGTTACCGTTATACTAATATATTACAGAAAAGTCAGTGGTAAAAGATTTGACTTATCACAGAAGTGAATCTTAACAATGTAATACTTATGCAACCATAGTCTCTTACCTGAAGATTGGTATAAACTCTGCCTTCTTTTTGTTATTGCTTGCTGTCATTAATTTTTTGCAGTTTAAAACCCTGGTTTCCTACTTTTCACGGGTTCTTACTTCATGGTGCTTGATGTTTCCCTTAAAATTGTGCTGCATGGACAGGAAGAGCAAAATACAGGTGTGAGGCAGATGACAAGGATGGCTGCTATGTGAAAAATGGAGAAAGTAAATAAGGCTAATGGAAATAATCCTAGTAAAGTAATGATGCACCAAAAATCCAAAACAGTCTATGGAAGAGTAATTTATTGTGTCAAACCTGTTTTAATTTGGGGGATTCACCTCTTTTGGGGGATTCACCTCTTTTAACTATAGTATTGTAGTACTGTATTATATTTGCATTATAATGAGATTCAGTCATGATCAGCCTTCTGCTTGAATGTGGCACAAAACCCAGCAGCCTTTTCTTTTCAAACTAGATTTGTCAGTATCCCCACAAACTCAGGCAAATCAATTCCTACCCTCAGGAGCACTCATTTTGATCACATGCTGTAGAAACAAGTGTGGTTAGAGTACTTTTCATAGTATCTGCCTGTACACTGTATGAAGGTCTTGGTATCTCATTGCACATTTACTGCAATAAACACATTCTTAGAGTAAGTGCACAATGGACAAAACTGTTCTTTGCAAAAGATTTCATTGCTAGCTAGAAAGTGTGGACATATTGTGAGGTGGGTTTTTTTTTTCTTTTTCTTTTTCTTGCTCTCTTTTTAGGTCAATTTTCTGTTTTGATGATAATTTTTCAACAGGTCCAATTCAGAGGCTCTCACTAACTGGATTGCTTTTCATGTTTCATAACTCACTGATGTTTCTTAATCTCATGGTGAAAAAAACCACAGGGCCTGGGAACAGATACTGTCACACAGGGTATTAATATGGGTACTGTGTCTTAAAGAAAAAAACCTACACACAACAATTCACTAAAAGGTAACAAAATAGGAAAAGAAGCACCTCATTAAATATCTCTGAAATGAAACCCACCCTTAATTGCATAAGCAGCTGAAGATTAGACAGCCGTAAACACCATATAGTATTTGCATCATAATGACACAAATTCTGTTTTTCAGTTCCAGTAACAAACACTAACCTCCTCATATGATTTCAGTTACCTGACTGATGGTTCTTCTTGCCTAATACATTTAATATTTTAAAGAAACTCACAGTTTTAATGGTTCTGTATGGGAGAGACAGCACACTGACAGTCTCACAGCCTCAGGGACCACTGCTGCTTCCCTGAAATCAGTGAGATGACTTCCGTTGTTTCCAAAGCTGTCAGATTCATCCTAGAAAAGTCTAATCAGACAAAGCAGGAAAAGTACAGCTGATGTTATAAAGCTACATTTAAGTGAGTCTGAGTTGTTTTTCTCATTTTCCTCATCTGTATTATGCAAGATTTTTTGCTAGAGAGATTGAACATGGATTTGGGATAATCAAGGAAAGATCAGGATACAGGTGTTGTGGCATTCCACTTGCTTTTACAAAAGGTCGTTTAGAAAGAGCATGAGTCATTGCTACATTCTACAGTCTGTGAAATGGCTGATATTAAAAAAAAACAACCTTCAGAACTGGAATAACCTTATTTCAGGCTTCTTTCCCCCTTGTCATCTTTATACACACACAGTATGCATTATACTGGACTGCTAGCCATGGTAAAATTCCATTTACATAAATGTGCTTCATGAATCGAACTTGTATTTTTTCCATCCTTTTCTCTGGGTTTCTAGAGCTATTAATGTGGAGCTGAAGCTTTTTCATAGTTATAAATGTCATTCACAGTGGTGGGTTATACTTATTCATTTGCTTAATTAGTTCATTTATCAAATGGATGTGTTCCATTGTAGAGAAGCCTGATTAAAAGCCTGTCTTTTCTGTTGGTTGGTTGGACTCCAGCTCGGCTGTGAGTTGATTTCACAAAAACCAGCCAAAAAGTTTATAGAATGAAGACATGAGTCTGATCGATCTCCAGTTCCTCCTGTTGTGTTCACAAGAACATTAATAACAAGTAATTTTTCTGAAATTACAGAAAATGAGGAATTTTCTTTCATTTGTCTGCTGAGGGCAGAGTTAAAATTGGCCTCATTATAATTATTATTTATATTGCGGTGGTTTCATTGTGCATCCTACAAATGTGTAATATAGACTCTTCAAAGACCTTAAATTCTAAAGACAGGAGACAAAGGGTGAAAGAAGAAATGGAGACAAAGGTGAAGTGACTGCTTAGAGACCACAGAGCAAGTCACAACAAAACCAAAAATAGAACAAGACTCTTGTCTTTCAATTCACATTGTCTCCAAAATCCCCAGTAAAAGTTCATAAATTCTCTGAAATAAGTTCTCTAAATGTTGAATATCAGTTTTCTTGCTGTCAATTGAGTGAACATCTGCTGTTTTCTTGGCAACAGTTCCAGCCATTTTGAGGCACATAATATCTTTTGTTCCTTTGCAGCATCCATCATGGTACTTCACACAAATAAATATAGTTTGAACCACGTTAACATAGCGCACATATTAGAATATGTTACACCTAAGGGTTTACTAGAATGGGCACAGGAAGAGATGAAACTTTACATCTGTGTTTGTAATATTTTCTGTACATTTCTGTTGAAAATAACAAACATTGAAAGAAATCAAAGAACTATATTTATGCTACGAAATGCAAGAGTGAAACAGTACCCACAAGATGAGGAGTTGACTCACAATTGCTGCATTTAGTAGATTTTGAATAAATAAATTTTAGTGAAAGAGTCTGAGGTTTTTTGAAAGGAATAGAAAGATTGCTTATGAAACTTGTACATTGTTTCAAGGCTGATGGTTGTTTCTTGCTTTTTAATGTATCTTTTCCAAAGATCCACAGTAAATTATTGCCTAAAGCAGTGGCAGAGCAAAACCATCACCAGCAGATGAGCTGCAATGCAAACAGAACATGGTTACTGGGAATGATTAGCAATAAGCATGGTGATTGGAAGCAGTTACTGGAGAGCTATGTCATAGAGACTGATGAGGTATCTGGTTCCTTGGACCTAAGAGAATAGTTGACATAAGCAGCTAATGGTGAACAACCATCAGGACTTGGTAATTTTAGTGAGGCCACTGTACATAGCATTCTAGATTTGGCCTGTCATTGTAGGGCCCTGAAAACTCACCATGTCCTTCAAGTATAAAGAGCCAGTGGCATGAAACAAGAGAATAAAGTAGTGAGAAGCTTCTCCAGAACTTTATACAACCGTAACAATCTACTTTGATTTAATAACTTTATGATCTCTATCAAATTTATAGTGCATTTGAGCATCACTTTTCTAAAAATAACACACTTGAGACCCAACTGAGGCTAAATAAACTCTCAATCCTAGAAATGGTCTTGCTGATTTAGAGTCCATCCATAGGGTTTACTGGGGTTCACAGTATTTGAACTCACTGAGCAAAGAAACTTCAGAGGTTCTTGGCTTTAGGACCCTGTTTTAGTTGCATCCCAACTCTATACCAAAGCAAGACTGCAGTCTTCCCATCATATTTCCCATCCCAGATCTTCATGTTCCTGGGAAAGAAATCTAGAAACACAGAACAGAAGGAGGGGGAGGAGGTTTAGGCTGGTTCCTGATCAGGACCCAGAAGAGATCAGGTACTTCACAGTATGTGTGCAGGCGCAGAGAGCAGCAAGTCTTTATCCCACTGATTCTTTTGCCAAACTAGGGGCCCGAAGAGCATGAATATTAAGACTATAGCCAAGTGCTCTAAAATTACATTTCTCTAAATGTTAAGAACTCCGGAGTTTGGGATTTGGTGAGGTTTTTGGTTGTTTGTTTTGGGGTTTTTTTGGTGTTTTTTTTTCCCTTCTTTTCACTGTGGTATACCTCCTAATAAATAGGCACAAAGGCCTATTTAAATTATTATAATCAGGATGGTTTTGGCATAACCACACCACAAAGTGCAGATATAACAGTAGAGGGAGGTGAAAGAGAGAGATGAGAAACTGCTTAATGTAAAGGCCTCTGAAATCACTTTAACTTTGATGATCATTTTAGCTCATTTTAGCCATCTACAAATCAGTCATTTAAACTAATCTTCACAGTTCCATCTACAGAGAAGGTTAGACATCTCTTGATACACTGTACATTTCTTATACCTATATTCAGTATCTTAAGACAGAATGAAATATTTTCTAACACTTTTTCCCTGTCATTAACTCTGGATGTAATCTACATGTCCATTTGCCTATACATATAAGCAAATACAGCCTTAAAAAGACCCTTACCTCACTCAGATGTTCTCTGAAATTAGAAGAAGCATCCTGTGGTTGTTGTTGCTCAGTTAATGATTTATAATCAATCATCAATGTGTATTAATGTAATGTATAGCTCAGCTTCCTTCTTGATTAGCCACAGAAATTGTTAAACTTTGAAGTACTAGAGAGAGGAGTAAGATAACTAAAAGCAGAATAAATTCGATAACCCTTGAAAATATCTTTCGCTTAGTAGAACACAGATTCTTAAATACCATAGCAGAGCATAAAGTGTCACACGTGCAGATTTTTTGAACTCCAAATATACTTGCATTGTTGCTAAGGTTGCTGAAATAGCTGTGCACAAGGCTGATCCAAACAGATAGACTCCCTTGTTATTCTAACGAGAGCAGAATATTTCTTCTTTTATCTTCCTAATTCTTCCAAACCACGGTGTAATTATTTCCCTTCTTATTTTCAGTTATCTTCCTCATCTTACTTCAGGTTTCTTCAGTTTATTCTTCACTGCATTTGGCTAAATTCACAAATGTCTTGTTATCATCAGTTTCCTTATGAGTCCTTGGTTTTATTACTCTCCAGTGTCAAATTCAGTTTTGTATTTCTGGTGTCTTGATTCTGCTAAAAACCCTACATTGCTATGTTGTTCCCTGCTGTTCATCAATTTCAGTCAAGTGATTTCTTTTCAAAGCTAATCAAAAAATTGTTTGGCATTAGCTATTACAGAAAAAAAAATGTTTCTATATATATAAAGACAGAGAGCAAGAGATGCATATGCAGTTCTAATTATTTTAATTAATTCCTTAGTCTGCTAGGTCTTTAATTATACCAAGCACAGCTTCTTGTAAGCCTAAGGCCAAAATGCCTGTTTACCCCTTACTTGTTTTCAGTAACATAGCCAGCAAGATGGACACCAATGGGAATTAGATCATCTACTTAGATAATAATTTAAAAAAACCCAAACCAAACTATAAATAATAAATCAAGTAACAGAGATTGCATGAAGGCAGTCTGACTGTTAAGATACTCAGCATATGACAAAGAAGACCTGAATTACTTAAGAGCAAAAACATGCACCATCATCCCAAATGAGTTCCATAAACATCAGGTTATGAGCTAAACACCTTGGGAAAAAACTGTCTTTCTGAAGATATTTCAGTTAATGCATATTTATTAGACTGCAAAGAATGAACAACTAAGCACACATTCCAGTGACAAGGGTTATTATCAACTGTTCATACCAATAGGACTTGCATGAAAGACTGCAGAAGAGCCACTACAGGATTCCCACTAGTGTGGTAATCGGCATAATTGGAAAGGAATTAGGGGCTTGAATGCAGATGCCCCTTCTGTTGGGTCTGGGAGAACTATGCTCACCTACAAGACTGTTCATGGACAGTATGCACAGAAAATTTGCAATGACAGTTTGATCAACAGTCACCAGTGAGTTTGAACTGATGTTCAAATAAATGTCTTCATTCTTCAGACATCCTAAATTAAAATTATTTATGGGAGTGATGGAATATATTGTTTCTAGTAACTTATAGAAGCTCTGTAAATTTTGGTTAAGAAGATCAAAGAAGAGAGGTTGTACCAAGGACAAAGCAGGACAAAGCATCAGCAATAAAAGAGCAATGGTTTCTGCTAAGAATGGTGATGTGAAGGTGTGAGACACTGAACTCAATAAAGTCCTTAAATTGTGAAAGAAGAACAAATTTAAGTGCAAGGAGAAAAGGGAAGAATACAAAGCCCCATAGAACAAAACTGGTGAAACGTGAAAACTCCATTGTAATGAGAGGTTACAATATAAACATTGTTAATATACTACTACCCTCCACTTTGTAACAGACCTATTTAAATGAAAGAAATGTGTATAAATGCTAGAAAATAGTTTTCTTTATGACCATGAGTGATTCTTATTCATTTCAAATTGATCAAAGCCAGTGCTGTTAGATTTTATATGTTATATTCCCATAACTATTGTGTACAAATCTTCCTGTTTATACTCATTAGGGTTCAAACATAAAATCTGTCAACAAATCAATATGTAAAGCATACTCTATAACATGTAGCAACGTTGCAAAGTATCTCACATACACCCCTTTATATGCGTTTAATGAAGAAGAATGGGGAGAGTGTGCATATATCCATTTAGTTTGCGCATATACACTATTTTGAACAGACAATAGCTGTTTTCTGCATGAGCCTTCTACTACAGAGTACAAAACATTTCAATAATCTTCAGACCTATGAATTCTATGATACATATAGACCATAATGACTGCATAACTCTAAATCAAGAGTTGCCTTAATAGTAAAATAAGTTTTTTTCCCAGGCTACTGAAAAGTACTGAGATATTTCTAATGGATTTGGATAAATGTTGCATTGTGTTTAGGCAGTATTTATAAAGTTTCATGCATCTTTGGCATGTCTTCGAGGCAGTGTCTCCCTTTAACCACTCTGACATAGGTTTCAAAGGTACTTGGAAAAGGACATTTCATGATTTACTTCAAGAATCCTGGCTTTAAGATCAGCAACTTGAAAGGTACTGCCTGGCAGTGCAAATTATAATACCTCTGATGAGCAAATAAGCTCATCCAGCTTATGCCAAGCATTAACTTGAGCCCTCAGCTCTCAGAAAATGTGTTAATAAGGCCAGCTATGGTGTTATCTCCCTTCTCTGGGTGAAACGAGCTCTGTGTGTGCAAGAAAGCATGTTTACACACCCCCTTATGTAGTTCCATGTGATGTTCCATATATATCTCAGTACTTCAGTGTTTAAGAATTCATTTCTCATTGTTTCATCCACCTGATTACACATATACACACTATGCTATTGCGTACACACTGCAAGGGACTGTTTGTTAACAAATGTTCTGTGCCATGGATGAGGTGGCACATAATTACAAAGACACAGATCTTCTTTTGTTTTGTTATTTTTTTAATACCTGTTTTAAAACAAGTTGTGAAACATTTTTACTCCTAAAAATAGAGTAACAATTTGAGTTAAATTTATTTCTAGAGTCTAACATTTTTTGTCTCTACAGTTGTCCCTTGTCAAATAATACTGTGAAGAAAGTAGGATCACACCATTTGTTACAGCAAGACTTTCTTTTCACATCTCCATATTTATGAGAATAGCTGAGGATGCATTCATCCTTTAATTATCCTCAGTAACAGCTTACCGTTGTTATATAGCTGTCAAGACCAGAGCAGACACCTTTCCATGGACCTATACTAACTCATGAGACAGTTTAGAGATAAATACGAGGGGCCTTAACATCACATGATTCTCATATGGCCTTCTTTTTCTTGGGGCTGCTTTCAAAGGGTCAAATGAAATTCACGGGAACAACTCTATCCTGCAAAAGCAAACAAATCTTTCATAGAAATACCTTAAAGAGATGATGCTGGAGTAAATGTCATGTCTACATTAAATCAATTGTTGCATTACCATGTGATACTGAATTACTTGACTGCAGAGAGCAGTGTCGAACTTATAAACTTATTTGGACGGAGTATGAATTTCCCTAATGAAATTCTATGTTCCAATCTAGCCTGTGGATTTGACTCCCTAAATAAAGATGGGAATATATGAACATGTTCCTAAGTGGACCAAATCTTGATTTTGCTCACAGTGAGACTGTTGGTCTACAGGTATACATCAATGTATTGGGAGCAGCAGAGAGGAACTGATGACAACCCCTCCACCCACATTGTGCTGCTTGATAGGGGAGCACAGGAGGTAGAGGAGTCGGGAAGGGAGGAGTGAAGTTGAACCTGGGGAAAAGGAAGGTGTTGCTTTAATTTTCTCATTGTTTCTCACCATTCATATCTGTTTTAATAGGCAACAAATTAAAGTATTTTTCCCCAAGTCAAGTCTGTTTTGCACATGACAGAAATTAAGCGGTCTGTCTACCTGTCTTTATCTTAATTCATGAGCTTTTTCATATTTTCTCCCCCTGTCCTGTTGAGGAGGGAGAGTGAGAGGGCAGCTGGGTGGGCAGCTGGCAGCTGCCAGAGGTTAACTCACCACGGTTAATAACAGTAAAAAAATCACAAACACGAGAATCCCATTGCCACTTTCCCAAAGAAATCCTTTGTGTACTTCCCAGGGGGAACACGTCTCAAAGGAGAACAGAAATCACTTCAGAAAAAATGGGACAAATTATTTTCACACAAAGTCTCACGCCAATGAACAGAGGAACCTTCAGACTTCTTCAGATCTTTTAGGTCAGCATTCTTTAATATTACAAATTCTTATTAAACAAATTGATAAGATGTTATTATATTTCCCTGATTGCAGTTAAGAATTCAAGCTGACTATTTAGAAAAGTTAATATTCTGGAACCATATCTTAGTAGAATTAGACATGCTTGAAAGGCACCATTATACACACAGATTTTCAAGAAAATGTTTTAAAGAGAAAGTGTCATCACCGGATTAATTGTGTTCACCTCTTCCCAATTTACTTCCATGGGACTCAGCACAGACGTCCTAAATATAAATGAAGGTTAGAAAGATTTTACCTCTTTGCCTTTACATCATGTAAACTCACAATGAAAGGAAAAAAGTAAAAGCTCTGATTCTTCACTTAGTCATACTCATACTGTCTATGAAAAAAAAAACCTTGAAGACCACAGAATGTTTAAGACTCTAGGGAACTGACTTCAGAAGTTAATCTAACTCCACCTAGTGTTAAGAGAAGAAATCACGACTTATTTGTTTCTGAAAGTAAGATGGGAACTGGAAAATGAGACACGTGAAGACTTACGAAGAAGCTGGAATTTTATTTTTAATTAATTTTTAAAGTAACATTTTAAGATGTAGTTTGTTTACTTCCACAAAACAACATAACTGTGCTCTTAAATGGAAATTAAATAAGCTAATAAATAAAAGAGTAGAGAAGAAATAGTGGGAGAAAAAATAACATTCAGTTTTGACTTGTCAGTTTGATTATCTATGTCATGTAGTGTTGATCTGAAGTTTAATATTGACTTTTTAATCTACTGATTTTCAAAAATTTTAGCCCATATAACAATTTAAAATATTTTCTCTTCTGAACAAATATAGCTCTTTAGAATTAATGGATATTCGTAGAGAGGAAATTTTGAAACATGGCTTATCCTACAAAACTAGACATATGTTCTCCACAGACTATTTCTATCGTTTTAGATCTAAAAAAAAAAAAAAAAAAAAAAAGCCCTGCTAGATGACACAGTTGAAGAAAAGACTGATGGAAAAGAATTAAACATCTCCATAAAATCCAGGAATTCTCTGAGAAGAATAATCACTACAAAGGCAGAAACAGCAAAAATTTTGAAATAATTTGTGGGTATGCCTCATAAAACATCAGAGAAAAACAACAGAATCTTTGGAGGTGGAGGGAGGGGTTTCACATTCAGACACTCATATTTTGAATATTTCTGACTGATAACTCATTTGGATGTTCCTTCTTTTCCTGCTCCAAAACTATTGGTGAGCAACTCATGATTGTTTCACATCAATTTATTTCTGCTTTTTTTTTTTTTTTGCAGAATAACTGCTGCTATTCCTTGACCTCTTGGCTGTTCACGTACACTTTGTTGCTTTTGATCCTAAATTAAAAGCCACTTTGCCACTTTGATTACCTATGAAATGAGTCAGCAAGGTAATGGATAGCCAAACCCAAACACTTTGCACACTGTGCAGTACTGAGTTACAGAAAATTAAATATCCAAGAAAATAGTGATGTTTACTTGGTTGGTTTGGGTTATTTTATATATATTCATATGAATATTTGTGCTGCAATCTGAAACATCATTGTATGCTTCAATTCACAAACTAGGACAAAATCTTTCCCTAAGAAAGTATCTGTGGCTACTGCTTATGTTTCTTACCAGTATTTCCCAAAATGAAAAGTCAAGGCTCAAGTAAAAGAATTTTACCCCTTATTTTATACTACATGAAAAATACAAGCCAATTCTCTCAACACTATGTTCATAGCAGATTTGGGAGCCATCATTCCATATCCATCTACTCTAGTTTACATATACTGATAATATGAGTTCTTTTTCAGTGCTTATGTGTACTGGTATATCAGCAAATAGTACAATGAGTACTCTTCAGAAGGAAGTATTTAGAGGAAAAGTCAATCATCATGACATCTTGATGGGTCAGCTCTTTACTGAAGTTCATAAGGTTATTTGAAATATTTTCATTAGTTGAGAGCAATAGAAAACATCTTTATTTCAGTGGTATATGAACAATCCTTTGTATGAGAACAATCTCTGCAATTATATCACCACCTTATAACAGAGCGTGTCGAATTTTTAATCCTGGTATTGTAAGTGAATATAGTAAGTACCTCACTGAAAGAGAATGAATATCAGCAGGCTTGAATAACTCAAAAAACCACTGAACTTTCATTGTATTCAACAGCTTGAAAGGAAATTCATACTATTTATAGAGCAAATCAGAGCTTCAGAGGTCTACTTTGTCATGGTACCAATGGCTACCCAAGAACAGTGCACATTCTCCGTAAGCCAACAAACGTGTGAGAGATGCTTAACAGCCTTTTTATTGTCTCTAATTTAGTCTTCAAGTAGTGAAGCAAATTTCAGAGACACTGTTGTTTGCCACTAAAGAGACTCAGCATTTTCTAAGACGCTGTAATTTCAGAATACAGTGGTATTTACAATTCCATTTACACATACATATGCACTTTAGGTCAAGATGGACCCCAGATGCAAATACGAAATGAGAACCAAAACCAAAGGTCATCAAAATAGGCCCCGGGGTTTGGAGTTCAGCCTGCTTTACACGTAGCACATTTTTCACATAAACCCATTTTATATACAAAAAAGAACAGACAAATATATATTTTTGTTTCTATCACCATTTTCCTTGCTAAAGAATGCATAACTGACAAATGTGACAGAGCCAATACGTTTTCACAGTTATTTTGTTATATTGCTATGAGCACAAAACTTGGCTGTATGTCCCAGTTTAAAGGAATGGGAAAGAATGAATGACTGCTTTTATGCAGGGGTGTTTTTCTGTTTACTGTGTATCTTCTCCAGAAAAAAGTCCTGTCTGGATAAAAGGAAAGCAGTGGTTCAATTATTATCAACACTAACAAGGAAAAGAAATGTTGGGGTTTTGGAGAAGTATGTATACGTGTTTAATAAAGCTAATAGTTTGAGATAGGAATCTCCTTAAGAGATTTCACTTTGACATGATGGGAAAAGAACCCCAAGTAATTAAACAACTTTATAAGGCAGAAATAAAATAATAATAATAATAATAATAATAATAATAATAATAATAATAAGGGAGTAGTCATTATTTAAGCAAAATATTCTACAAAGCTTGTCATGTTCATATGCTATTTCAAATGTCATGTCTTTAGCAAGGCAATGCATTGCAGAATATTTGTTTTGATTTGTTTATTTGTATAAATAACTGTCCTAAACACAATATCTCAACTCTATATTTCACATATCGTATTAGTTTCCCTTTAAGAG
Source organism: Ibycter americanus (assembly GCA_035590275.1). Lineage (NCBI taxonomy): Eukaryota > Metazoa > Chordata > Aves > Falconiformes > Falconidae > Ibycter > Ibycter americanus. The sequence continues at coordinate 88,635,599 of JAVJGI010000060.1, forward strand.
TGGAACTGGCAAAACTTAGATGATGGGGATTAGATACATATTCTTCACCAAATTTTTCTTTATAATACAGCATAGGAGAATGGATGCCATTACAGCTTGGGTGGGAATTAATCACATCAAAATAAACCACTTAAACCATAATCACAAGCACTCTAGTTTTTATATATGCAACGGTGAAGAGATGCAGATATTATAAAGGAGAATTCAATTAATCTGTGGTCTGAATTGTTCTCTGCAAGTGTCTTTCTCCATTTCCTACATAGGAACTGAGGATACCTCAATGCAGTGGTGATGATGCCCAGTTTGGGTATGGGGGCAGTTAAGGGTTTCTGCAGTCTAACCTCATTCTGAACAAACACGGTGCAGGCAGACAATGCAGAAGGAAAAAAGAGAAAAACAGGAAAAAAGAAGGTATATTACAAGTAAAAGTTAGAATGCCATTGGGCTTTAAAACAAAAAGTGAGATGAACGAGGTCTAGATTCATTCCACTTAACTTGAGATAGCCTGCTAGGTTAGGAGCATCAGTCACTCTAGGTTCCCTCTACAGAAAAACAAATTAGAGACAGGAACCTTCAGAGGGCAATTTATCCCACCTAGGAACCAAGTCATCTGTGGTGGTATGTCTCACACTGTTAACTACAGGGAAAACCTATAGTGCCTTTGCTCCCAGCTAGGGTATTTCAGTTTTATTCCTGTAGGTGAACTTGAGCTTAAATAAGGGAGGGGTAAAGTGGTAGGAACATATTAAGACATGGAAATTGATAGTTAGGAAATGAGCAAAAGTCAAAGTGCATGAAAGAGAAAAAACCAAGCACAAGTTAATGACCATGGAAGAGAAAAATCACATGAAGAAAATCAAAGGACTGAAGAAAAAAGCAAGAAATCACAAGGAATTCAGAACAAGAAAAAGGATTTTCTTTTTATTTATAAGTTCAAATGAGCACGTAAGGCTCTAATAGTGTGAATTAAGAGGCCATACTGCATTTATTATTGTTTATGTTATTTTTATGTTGCAGTAGGCTGCAATAGCTCTAGCCAATTGGCAAATGTCTGTCCATGCATTACATGTGGCTTGATGAGATATAATGTTGATGATGGTTTGAAGTATGCTGGCACTTGCAATATTTCAAACATCCCAAATTACGTCAAAAAAAATTACATCCATCCAGGCAAGCAAAAATTCTCTAAGCACCTTCAGTAAATTCCCAGACCCTATTGGGAACTCGTGCCAAAATTCCCGTGAATAACCTTAGTGCAATATATATATTCAGTCACTTTAAAAGGCTGGGGCGGG